>SJYC01119788.1:0-27247 GCA_006408675.1 Madoqua kirkii
AGTTTAAATTTTAAAAATTATCAGTATTATTAGTTTAAAATAGAGCCAAGCTCATTTCCTAAAATGACTGAAGCAGTACATCAAAATAGTATCTGAACTAAATAATAATCTGATTTTGTACTGGTCTATTATAGAAGAGTTTTCAAATACATGTTCTAAATATATAATTAGTTGTAGCATATCAGTTAAATTTGTAACTACTAGGGGAGAGGGAAAAATTCCCCTGTGTATTTGGTTATTAAAATCCTAATTTTATTTCTTAATTTGAGAAGCTCTAATAAACTTTAAGAACTAAAAAGCCTCTTGATGAAAGTGAAAGAGGAGAGTGAAAAAGTTGGCTTAACACTCAACATTCAGAAAACTAAGATCATGGCATCCGGTCCATCACTTCATGGCAAATAGATGGGGAAACAGTGGAAATAGTGTCAGGCTTTATTTTTTGGGGGGCGGGCTCCAAAATCACTGCAGATGGTGACTGCAGCCATGAAATTAAAAGATGCTTACTCCTTGGAAGGAAAGTTATGACCAACCTAGATAGCATATTGAAAAGCAGAGACATTACTTTGCCAACAAAGTCTGTCTAGTGAATGCTATGGTTTTTCCAGTGGTCATGTATGGATGTGAGAGTTGGACTGTGAAGAAAGCTGAGTGTCAAAGAACTTATGCTTTTGAACTGTGGTGTTGGAGAAGACTCTTGAGAGTCCCTTGGACTGCAAGGAGATCCAATCAGCCCATCCTAAAGGAGATTGGTCCCGGGTGGTTCATTGGAAGGACTGAAACTCCAGTACTTTGGCCACCTCATGTGAAGAGCTGACTCATTGGAAAAGATCTTGATGCTGGGAGGGATTGGGGGCAGGAGGAGAAGGGGACAACAGAGGATGATATGGCTGGATAGCATCACTGACTTGATGGACATGAGTTTGGGCAGACTCCGGGAGCTGGTGATGGACAGGGAGTCTTGATGAGCTGTGATTCATGGGGTCACAAAGAGTCGGATATGACTGAGCAACTGAAATGAATTGAATGAATAAACTTTACTGAAAATTTTAGACTATGAATAAGTTGTTTTAGCTCTTCTGTTTTCAAAGAGCTTTAAGATTTCAAGTTAATTCAAAAACCACTCCTAAAGAAAAAGAAGTTAATAGCTGTGGTGTGTGTTCCATTTTGACTAAGCCACTCTCAGGAATAGGGGAAGATTCAAGGTTGTTGAAAGTACATTGCACTTAGCAAATTTAATTTTTAAAATGTCCATAAGTATGTTATTACAGCCTCTTCCACAGCCTTGGCAGAAAGGTATTTAAGTTAGCAGCCCTAAAGCTTACAGCTTCATTAGCTTCATATTAAAATTTTCTTGGTTCAGAAGTTAACATTAGTTTTCATTTGAGAAGCATAGTTAACATTTCACAACATTATGTTACTAAGTGAGGATTTATGCTTACTGAACTCCAAGCAAAGAGATAGTGTGGAAAACTAGGGGATATCTAAAGGTTCTCTAACGAAGGGGCTCCTAAGTACTTGAAAGTTCAGATGATGGCCTAATGAGTGATGGTGCATGATTAGTCCAGGATCAGAAGTCAGGAAGGCAGTCTAAACTGGCAGCCAAATGAAGAGACAATCAGAGCAGAAACAGAAAGTTCTAAGTCAGCGGTCAAGATGTACATGCTGTTGCCCATGGATGATATTTACTTCTGAGATGTGGTTTGTGGGAGGCTGTGTGTGTGTGTCATCACTTCAATCACGTCCAACTCTTTGCAACCCTATGAACTGTGTCCTGCCAGGCTCCTCTGTCCGTGAAATTCTCCAGGCAAGACTACTGGAGTGGGTGCCCATTCTCTTCTCCAGGGATCTTCCCAAACCAGGGATTGAACCCGAGTCTCTTGCTTTGCTTGCAGATTCTTACCATCTGAGCCACCAGGATAGGAGGCTTCTTGAATTCAGATGATGAAAGATAGGGTAAAATCAACCTACAATGTGACAATGAGCCAGACAGATACTCAAGACATTCTTACTTAAAGTAACTGTCTGAGTTTGAAATTGTGACGAGAAAACATGATTCAAATTAAAAAAATCTGCCTCCAGGTTCACTTGCTACCTTTTAATATCTGTGTAATCTTAGGCAAAATTCAGTTTCCTAGAACTACCATCTATGGGGTTGCACAGATTCAGACATGACTGAAGTGACTTAGCAGCAGCAACCTAAAATAACAAAATTACCTTTTTTTCATGAATCTACAATTGGATGGGACTCAGTGGGGACAACTCTCTGCTCTACTTGGCATCAGCTGGAATGGCTCAAACTCTGGGAGCTGGAGTGGCCTGTAACCTCACTTACTCACTTCTCTTTGTCGGTTGATGCTGGCTGTGTGCTGGGACCTTGTTCTGTGGCTGGAATACATACACATGCCCTCTCCATGATGAGGGGCGATGAGGGGCTGCTTAGCTCCTTCAGCTTGTGGTAACTGGTTTCCAATGTTAGACATCTCTAACTGGCTGGGCAAAGTTGTAATATCTGTATGACTTAGCTTCAGAAGTCATACAAGATGACTTCAAGAGGAGGGAACACAGATTCTATTTCTCAATGCAGAAGTGATAATGTCACATTGTAAAAGCAACACATGGATGATATATACTGGTGTCACACCTTTGGAAAATATAATCTGCCATAAGAATAATAATAGCACACATTTATTGAATAATTAGTAAGATTAACAAATGGCTCAGGGGTAAAGAATCCACCTGCCAATGCAGGAGATGCAAGAGATGTGAGTTTGACTCCTGGGTCAGAAAAATTGCCTAAAGAATTCCATGGACAGAAGAGCCTGTTGGGCTACAGTGTGTGGGTCACAAAGAGCTGGATATGACTGAGTGAGTGGAAGCGCATGCCACATGCTTCAGTGTTTTAAACAATAAGAAAACCATTCTGACTCTTCCCATGTTAAAAATTTAGAATATCGAAAGCATGCTAAATTGAAAATTGAGAATAAACTCCAAGTGCTAAGTGATTGACAAACATATATTACCTCATTTAATTTCTCACCATAGTACTTTTAGGTAGGTATCATTATTGTCTCCATTTTACAGATGAGCAGAGTGAGGCATAGTTGAATCTTGGATTACCAAGAGTTCAGCTGATGAGAAGCCAAGTCAAGACTGGGACCCAGGGCCTTAGAACCCATATGTAGCATATGTGCTATCAGTTCCTAACAGCAGAATTATTTTCAGGAGTAAATAAGATCACACAAGAGCTTTGTGAATTATGAATGTGGTATGCAAACTTAGGTTTTTTGAGGAAAAGCTTCAGAAAATTTTCAGAAAAATTCTTATTTTTCAGATTCAGTATATTGAATATGTATCTACATAGGCTGCAAAATTGCTTTAATAAAAACTACTAATAGTGGAGTTATGTGATGTTTCCGGAAAGTAAAGTTTCTGAGATGGGCTTTCCTGGACTATTCAGGAGACACAGGAGATGCATTCAGTCTCTGGGTCGGGAAGATCCCCTGGAGAAGGAAATGGCAACCTACTCCAGTATTCTTGCCTGGGAATTCCAATGGACAGAGGAACCTGGTGGGCTACAGTCCATGGGATTGCAAAGGGTCAGACATGACTTAGAGACTAAGCAGCAGCAACAAGCTTCTGAGAGTCTTCTTTTCTTTTATACTTTCTGATAGCTTCATTCCCTCACACAGAATCTTTGGCCATAGCTTGTATTTCCATTGTGGAATCAGAGGATCTGAAATCTATGAGAAGTCTTACATATTATATGGCTCAACTTCCTAGTGTGTTGATAAAGTCTTTACTTGTAGCTTTCAGAAACTTGTAGCTTTCAGAAACTTAATGACTTTTGAGAGTTTTCCACTCATACTCCACTCATACTTTTAAGAATACTCCACTCATATGGGGGTATTTTTCTTCTGATGCTCTCAAAAATGTAACTTTTTTTTTCAATTTATACAATCCTAAATAATGACAGATGTGGAGTGAAAGACTTCTTATCTTATTTTGGAGGTTAAGTATTTGGGTATTTTTATTAGATTATTTTGACATCTATTAATAGTTACCAAAATAGCAATATGTGGGTAGTATAGGAAGGAAAACAGAAAATAATATTCCCCGTTCCTAGAGCTTGCATTGCATAAGAAGCCACCTCCAGAAATAGTGACCGATTTCAAACTAGCAGAGATTTAAGTTAGCAGAGATGTTAACTATCCAGGATATATGTTTGTATTCTTAAAGAGTAGTTGTCTCATTCAACAAGACAAAGACTGCCCATTGTGTGTGTGTGTGTTTGTGGCAGGAAATCAATTTCAATTATTCTGTGAAGCACTACTTAACATTTGTCCTACATGAAGCTTACCAGGAATAGCTGATGGACAGGACAAAGCCAGAACCTCCCTTGGAGGCATTTCTGTGTCCACTGTGCACAAAGCAACTTGGAAAGGTTGCAAGGATTTGTGGTCTCTAGTTCACCTTGGGATGATTCTCAAACTCAGTTCATAGTTCAGCTAGGCCTCTTCATGCTTGTTTGCGACAGAAAGTCATGTTTCGATAGCCATTTCATGTTACAGTTCACAAACTAACTCAGGACTGTCCTGTGTGGGTGGTATGAGGATCTTGATATTGTAGAGTTTTCTCCAGTAACAGAAAGAGCCCAGCTTGATTTCTCTGTGAGTGGGCTTTATAGTTTCTCAGGAAATTTGGGTTACCAGCTCAAATCCTGGCTTGGACAGAGCCCAAATCCCTAAGCCAGGAGTCAAAGATGTCAGGAGCATTTTTTTTTTTTTTCTATTGAGAACAAAATAATCACACAGGTCACAGGCATTCATTTGGCAATCTACATATTTCTATTGGTCAGACTATGTCAGATACATTGAGTTTAACAAGGTAAGTATAGGAAGAGATATGTCAGTAGTCAATGCTCAACTCTGATATTGCTTTGGTATATAATTGTTAGTGTATTAGAAATCATGGAGAACTTTACCACAGTATAGTTTCAAATCATACTGTTGTGGCTCAAGATTTTGAGAATATATTAAAATGTTTAATTTTATTCTTAGAGTGTTGTTTCCTGAGGCTCTAGGGTTTAATTTTTCCTCCCATTTCCTCCCTCACTCCTTCCCTCATTTCTGAGAAAAAAGCAAACAACTTTATAAGGCATTGTATTAGTCAATGCACTTATGAGTTATAACACTTATGTATTAAATGTAAATAAATAATGATGAAACTAACTAGTACAATTTCTTACAAATAACAGGTTGAGGCTGTCAGATAGCCAAGGGAAAGTAAATGTTAATAACTGAGAATTAGTTAAGCAGTTTGGCTTTATGTCTTTTAAGTTTTAATATTGTTCTTTAAAGTTTCATGTAGAAAGAACCTAATGCCATACCAAACCTTAAAGAAAACTTTGTGATGAGCTATTTCTTCCATTAATGAACTCACCTTTTACTATATCTTATTATTAATAAGTTTCTTTTGTGTTTCTGGAAGGCAGAACTCCAGAGTATCTTAGCTTCTATATTGAATCATCATTAATTGCAACAACAAAACCCGAAGAAAGGAGGCAACTAATTTCTGACAGTTTCAACATTAGGAAGCCCGAGCTCAAGCTGCAACGTTGTTGTGCAGAGTGATGCATTTGTTGAGCTGATCCTCTCTGAAGTTCTTTCCAGTTACCAGAGGGAAATAAATGCATGCACAGAAAGTTATCTACCATCACACATCTTCATCTTCTTTTGTTAAATAATTCTTCTTGTAGTGAACTTAGCATTCTTAGCATGACTGACGACCTCAGATGAAAGTTCTTGCCACTTTTCTAGCCAACTTCATGATAGTAAATCAAAAGAGCCTAGTGGGCTCTATTTCTCTCTCCCAAGGCCTATTGCTTCTCTTTGGAAAAAAGTTAGCTCCATAATAATTCTACTAGGATCTTACATATGTTTCTGAAATTAGAAAAGTTAAACACTGTCTACTCCTCTAAGTGTCTGTTTATCAAGATTTTGGAATTGAGAGGATGGCACACATCTCATTATTTCATTGAGCAAAGGCTGAGAATGAATTTGTCTCCCCTGTCCCAGAATGTTAAAATATTAAAATAGATTCAAGACTGGTTTTCTCTTACTGTATTTCTTTTGTGTGTGTATAATTCTCAGTAATAACTTAGAATTCTATTTTATGAGGCAACTTGGTAGAAAGGGTGGTATCTCCAAAATTAGAAGCCATGGGTTTTGATAGGGTACTGCCACTAAATTTTTCTGTGACCTTGGGTAGGTTTGTGCACTTTTTGGACCTCACTTGTAAAACAAGGGTCATAGACTTGACTATGTGACCATATACCACGTGCTCAGTAATGTCTGACTCTCTGCGACCACATGGACTGTAGCCTCCCAGGCATGGCATTCTCCAGCAAGAATACCGGAGTAGGGTGCCATTTCCTATGCCAAGGGATCTTCCCATTTACCCACTGAACCACTGAGGAAGCCCCGTTCATAGACTGGATAACCTCTAAAGTTCCCCAAGTTACAATATATTTTATAAACATATATATAGTGTTGTATATAATAATTATAGTGTTTGTATAATATATAATATGGTAAATAAATATATAATATTTATTTATTTAAATTTTTATTAAATTACATATTTGTCTTTTTAAATGAAATGCAGAAAGTACACACTGTCATTTAAAGAGGACAGGCTGTAAAAGGGCAGTAAAAACTCGCCTCCCAAATTACTCTAGGACTTTAAATACAGTGTTTTCACATTCTGGTGGGACAAAGATTTTATCAGGCAGACTAGTCATGTTTTACTGCTTCAGTTGGTCAACAATTACTCATGAGTCATCCAACAAGAGTTATTGAGTTGAAATAGGCACTGTGCTGGATAAAGGTGGTTAAAGACATAGCCCTTACCTTCACCAGGTATACACACTCAGGGAGTATGCAGACATTAAGCAAATAATCACACTGAGAACTACATGACTACACATCTATCCATATCTCACCATAAGTGCTATAAAGGAAATCGTCATTGTGATGATGGAGCTTAGGTGGGCCGCTTTCTACTTCAAGTTTGGGGAAAACTTCTATGAATAAGTGACAGACCTGAGAGACTGAAACCTGAACGCTGAGCAGAAGCAAGACTGGCAAAGGCAGAGGGAGGCAAATGACAAGAGCCTCTGAGAAAGGAAAAAGTGTTACAGACTGGAAGATTAAGGGTCCAGTGCGGCTGTTAAAGTGAACTGGCTAAGTGGCAAGAAGCAAGAGAGGCAAGGAGGCTGGGGGTCCCGTGAGAACTTTCAGGCCATGAGAGACTTTTGGATTATATCCCAAGTCATAGAGGGAAACCAGTAAAGATATATGAAGAAGTAAATAATTGATCTAATTATATTTTGAAAAACTATGGTATCCAGGTTGAGAGTGGATTGAAGCAAAATAAGAACGGATGTGGGTAGGCCACAAAGATGATAAGAAGAAAGAGATAGTGAAGCCTTGAATTGAAATTATGATAATAAATTCAACATACATTAGAGTACTGATAAATTATGAATGAACAAGAGTAAGGAAATAAAATGGTTTCATTTTAATAGACATATGAATATATCTAAATTAATTTCCATTAAAGATAGCTTTTTACTATATCATACACAGACAGATATATCTGCATGTGTGCGTCTGCTTATGTACATGTGTGCATTTGGAATTGTCATATGTTTTGTTATTTCATTCCTTTTTTTTAAAATTTAAAGTCCTATCAAACTGACCTATTTAAAGTCAGTTCAGTTGCTCAGTCATATTCGACTCTTTGTGACCCCATAAAAACTGCAGTATGCCAGGCCTCTCCGTCAATCACGAACTCCTAGAGTCCACCCAAACCCATGTCCATTGTGTCAGTGATGCTATCCAACCATCTTATCTTCTGCTGTTCCCTTCTTCTCCTACCCTCAATCTTTCCCAGTATCAGGGTCTTTTCAAATGAGTCAGCTCTCTGCATCAGGTGGCCAAAGTATTAGAGTTTCAGCTTCATCAACAGTCCTTCCAATGAACACCCAGGACTGATCTCCTTTAGAATGGACTGATTGGATCTCCTTGCAGTCCAAGGGACTCTCAAGAGTCTTCTCCAACACCACAGTTCAAAAGCATCAATTCTTCTGTGCTCAGCCTTCTTTATAGACCAACTCTTACATCCATACATGACAACTGGAAAAACCATGGCCTTGACTAAATGGACCTTTGTTTGCAAAATAATGTCTCTGCTTTTTAATATGCCACCTAAGTAGAATATGCTTACTCCTTGGAAGAAAAGTTATGACCCACATAGATAGTTTATTCAAAAGCAGAGACATTACTTTGCCGACTAAGGTCCGTCTAGTCAAGGCTATGGTTTTTCCTGTGGTCATGTATGGATGTGAGAGTTGGACTGTGAAGAAGGCTGAGCGCCGAAGAATTGATGCTTTTGAACTGTGGTGTTGGAGAAGACTCTTGAGAGTCCCTTGGACTGCAAGGAGATCCAACCAGTCCATTCCGAAATCAACCCTGGGATTTCTTTGGAAGGAATGATGCTAAAACTGAAACTCCAGTACTTTGGCCACCTCATGCGAAGAGTTGACTCATTGGAAAAGACTCTGATGCTGGGAGGGATTGGAAGCAGGGGAGAAGGGGACGACCTAGGATGAGATGGCTGGATGGCATCACGGACTCGAGTCTGAGTGAATTCCGAGAGATGATAATGAACAGGGAGGCCTGGCGTGCTGCGATTCATGGGGTCGCAAAGAGTTGGACACGACTGAATGACTGAACTGAACTGAAGGTTCATCATAACTTTCCTTCCAAGGAGCAAGCATCTTTTAATTTCATGGCTGCAATCACCATCTTCAGTGATTTTGGAGCCCAGAAAGATGAAGTCAGCCACTGTTTCCACTGTTTCCCCATCAATTTGCCATGAAGTGATGGGACTGGATGCCATGATCTTCGTTTTCTGAATGTTGAGCTTTAAGCCAACTTTTTCACTCTCTTCTTTCACTTTCATCAAAAAGCTCTTTAGCTATTCCTATATTAGAATGGGTCCAGGGAACAGACATATGAATAAGATATTGTTTTAATACCCTTAATTTCTTGTCCTGTAGCTGCTTTCTCCTCTTCCTGCGCTTCGTCATCATCTGTAGTCATCCCTTTGCATGTCGAACTCTTCCAGAAGCCTGAGTTTATCTAGGGCATGGATTCTCTTCCATTCATTTATTTTTTCATTCCTGGGACATAATACTTGTTTTTTTTTTTTTTATGTCTCATGGTGAAGGTGTAAAAACAGGAGATTAGACAGCTTCGTATTTGAATTTCTGCATTTCTGCCCTCACTTTTCTCTAATGAGTCAGAGATTTTGGAGGACTGTGATTTGGCACCCATAAAACTTGCAGAGTGTCATTGGAAGAGCTGAGTTAACAATACTTGTTGTTGTTCAGTCACTAAGTTGTGTCCTGCTCTTTGTGACCCCATGAACTGTAGCACACCAGGCTTTCCTGTCCTTTACTATGTCTAGGAGTTTGCCCAAACTCATGTCCATTAAGTCAGTGATGCCATCAAACTATCTCATCCTCTCTCAACCCCTTCTCCTCCTGCCCTAAATTTGTTCTTTTCTGATGAGTTGGCTCTTCATATCAGATGGCCAAAGGATTGGAGCTTCAGCATTAATCCTTCTAATGCATATTCAGGGTTGATCTCCTTTAGGGTTGATTAGTTTCATCTCGTTGTTGTCCAAGGGACTCTCAAGAGCTTTCTCTAGCCCCCAAATTTGAAAGCATCAATTCTTTGGTGCTCAGCCTTCTTTATGGTCCAACTCTCACATCCACACATGACTAATGGAGTAACCACAGCTTTGACAATATGGACCTTTGTTGGAAAAGTGATGTCTCTGCCTTTTAATACACTATCTAGGTATGTTATAGCTTTTCTTCCAAGAAGCAAATGTCTTTTAATTTTGTGGCTGCAGTCATCATCAGCAGTGATTTTAGAGCACAGGAATATAAAATCTGTCACTGTTTTCACTTTCAGTTCAGTTCACTTTAGTCGCTCAGTTGTGTCTGACTCTTTGCGACTGCATGGACTGAGTACGCCAGGCTTCCCTGTCCATCATCAACTCCCGGAGCTTGCTCAAACTCATATTCATCGAGTTGGTGATGCCATCCAACCATCTCATTCTCTGTCATCCCCTTCTCCTCCTGTCTTCAATCTTTCCCAGCATCAGGATCTTTCCTAATGAGTCAGTTCTTTGCATCAGTGGCTGTGGTGAAAGGATTTGAGCTTCAGCTTCAACATCAGGGCTTCCAATGAATATTCAGGATTGATTTCCTTTACAATTGACTGGTTTGATCTCCTTGAAGCCCAAGGGACTCTCAAGAGTCTTCTCCAACACATAGCTCAAAAGCATCAATTCTTCAGTGCTCAACTTTCTTTATGGCCCATCTCTCACATTGACACATGACTATTGGAAAAACCATAACTTTGACTGATGGACCTTTGTTGGCAAAGTAATGTCTCTGCTTTTCAGTATGCTGTCTAGGTTGGTCGTAACTTTCCTTCCAAGGATCAAGTGTCTTTTAATTTCATGGCTGAAGTCACCATCTGCAGTGATTTTGGAGCCCAAGAAAATAAAGTCTCTCACTGTTTCCATCATTTCCTCATCTATTTGCCATAAAGTGATGAGACTGGATGCCATGATCTTAGTTTTCTGAATGTTGAGTTTTAAGCCAGCCTTTTCACTTTCTTCTTTCACTTTCATCAAGAGACTCACTAGTTTGTTTTTATTTTCTGCCATAAGGGTGGTATCATCTGCATATCTGAGGTTGTTGATATTTCTCCTAGCAATCTTGATTTTAGCTTGCGCTTCATCCAGCCTAGAATTTTGCATGATATACTCTGCATATAAGGTAAATAAGCAGGGTGACAATATAGCCTGGAAGTACTCCTTTCCCAATTTGGAACCAGTCTATTATTTCATGTCCAGTTCTAACTGTTGCTTCTTGACCTGAATAGAAGCTTCTCAGGAGGTAGGTAAGGTGGTCTGATATTCCCATCTCTTTAAGAATTTTCCAGTTTCTTATGATCCACACAGTCAAAAGCTTCCCTGATAGCTCAGTTGATAAAATATCTGCCTGCAGTGCAGGAGACTCTGGTTCAATTCCTGGTTCAGGAAGATCTGGAGAAGGGATATACTGTATATATATATATATATATATATACATATATAAGGAAATGCATATAGGTGAAGAGAAATTAGCTTTCACCTTCATATATAGGTGAAGGGAAATTACAGTGGATGATATTCTCACTTAGGGTCTTCATGAACTATTCCTTTGTATTTTATCTATATATAATATTTAACTCTAACGTTGTCATGAAATGTTCTTATCTTCCATGTTCTTGAGGTTCTTTCTTGGTAGTTTTCTTGTTAAATGTACTGTGAAACTTTTGACCATCAGAGGGTGTTTGTAGATGCTCCACAGATAATGATGTGAAAGAATCTGGCACCTAGTGTGCTGTGGAGTTGACATACACTGCCTTCTGTGTGCTGCTTTGCTTCACAACCCTTTGTACCCATGGCATCATGATCCCTCCAGTGGGCCACTACTTTCAGAAAGATCTGCTAAACCAAATCAGATTAGGATGTCAGGGCTTTAACGGATTATCTTTCCCAGGATGACTTATCTTTTTAAGAGAAAGAGGAATTATGTCTTACCCATGGTAGAATTTCAGGTATCAGGGTAGGAGGCATCTTGAGCTATAGGGGCCCAAGTCCTTTGCTATCACTTCTGTTCGCAGTGTGAAGTGAAGTGAAGTTGCTCATTTGTGTCCAGCTCTCTGTGACCTCATGGGCTGTAGCCTACCAGGCTCCTCTGTCCATGGGATTCTCCAGGCAAGGGTACTGGAGTGGGTTGCCATTTCCTATAAGCCTTATTCCAAATACCCTGGCCCGAAGAGCAGATAAAATGCCCAGTGACATTTCCTTGGTTGTATTCTTAGCTGGCCCTTCAGTGACTGCTTTGCTCATCATCACGTGTAGAGGCAGTCTGTCACCCTTCCTTGCAGTTTCCCTGACCCAGCTGACTCATCCCAACACATGCTCACACATCTGGTGCCCCTACAACCTGTCAAATAGGACTCTGATGGCCAGGCTTGAGTCCTCCTCTCCCTCATTTATGCTGTGCAGGGATAGAAGTGACCTTTCCAAGCCTCAGTTTTATCATGTGAGAAATGTTGTGTTGTGGGCTTCTGAGAACAAAAGGACATAATGAATGTAGAGGGCTTCACCTGCTGCCTAGCACCTAGAGCTGAGGAAATGTTGCTAACGAACTCTCATATGCTTATATTTACATTTATTAAATCATTTACTCCTTACAGAAAATCTAAGAGGTAATTTTGATAATACTATTATTTTCATCGCACAGATGAACCTAAAAGCAGAGAGGTCATTGACAATAGAAGTCCCACAACTAAATAGTGGGTGAGTCAGAATTTGAGCCCAAGACTCTGTGGTTTCAGAGTACCTGCTTTCACCATTCTGCAGTGTTATCTTTCCTATAAGCAAATGGTATTACCTCAAGATCATTGGCAAAATCATCAGAAAAGTCTTCTATTTAGCCTCAATCAATCCAGGTGACACACAGGTCAGACTAAGGTGCTCTGATACAAACTGGTGTGTGTATGTGTAGTGTTAGTCACTTAGTCATGTTCAATTGTGTCTCCATGGACCTGTCAGGCTCCTCTGCCTGTCCATGGAATTCTCCAGGCAAGAATTGTGGAGGTGGTTTGCCATTCCCTTCTTCAGGTGATCTTCCCAACCCAGGAATCAAACCTGGGTTTCCTGCATTGCAGGCAGATTATGTACTATCTGAACCACCAGGGAAGTTACAAAATGGTGTAGAATGAGTCTTTCCCACGATGATAGAAAACCCGCATTGGTAGCAAACCAAGGCTGGCCTTACAGCCTCATAATGAGGTCTCAGGTGTTATCTATGCAACTCCTTTACTTTATAGACAAAGAAACTGGAACCCAGGGCAGTACAGGTACTTGCACATGGCCATAGTTAGTTTGAGCAAACTCCAGGAGATAGTGAAGGACAGGGAAGCCTAATGTGCTGTAGTTCATGGGGCCTAAAAGAGTCAGACATGACTCAATGACCAAACAATAGTAACAATAGTTAGACTAAGGAAGGACTGATTAGGTTTTATAGGCACAAATCCAAAGGCCTTTTAATTCACTACGTTTCCTGCATGAGGCTCTCATGTCCTTTGAAATAATGACAGCATTTCCTTCATAGTGAAAGGTTGTTGTTGAATCACGACGCCGGGATTCTTGGCCCCCGGAGGAGAAGAATTCAATCCGGGGCCAGAGACGAGGCTTGAATCGCTCAGAGCTTTTATGTAATAAAGTTTTATTAAAGTGTAAAGGAGATAGAGAAAGCTTCTGACATAGGCATCAGAAGGGGGTAGAAAGAGTACCCGCCTGCTAGTCTTAGCAATGAGTTTATATATTCTCCAACTAATCCAAAGAAGGTCTGGAGGTTGTAAAGACCTCACCAGACCTACTCCCATACTTTACATTTTAAGATAACAGAATTAGCCAGAAGGTTTAATCCAGAGACTGTCCTCAGGCAAAATACATTGTTGTTATATAATCCTAAGGAATGTAGAGAAATAAGTTTATCCTTTCTTCCTCCTTGAGAATTCCAGACACCTCTCTCCTTGGGGACCCCTAGACTTCTTATCAACCTGCCTAGGAAATGGCTCTCTCAATAGGCTAGTTTCCTTTTGATCCAAGGTAAAATGTATTTTGACTTTGTTGAATGGAAAGTTTTACTGATGATGTACAGATACAAAAAGTGGGGTTAAGTAGAAGGAGACGAAGGGCTTAGTAATGGGGTTGGGTTAATCCCACTGAGCAAAAGGTGGCTAAAAGTAGCTGCATGGAGAGGGCAAGAGAACAGCTGGCTCCTGCTGAATGTCATTCCAATGATACTGGACAGTATGTCTCTTTATTACTTCAGGTTCACCTAATGAGCTTGTTCTGTAAGCAAACTTGTTTTCTAATATAATGCTTGTTTCTGCAGGGTTGTGTCTTGTTCCCTGCTTTTTAGTGACTGCATACCTAAAAGTGAGTATTGGCAAAAATAAACCTGCAAGCAAGATACACTTTAGATGGTTACACAACAAATGCTTTATCCTCCCCTACAGTCATGTACTTGTAAAAGAATCAGATTGGGAATGAAACAAGCTGTTGAAAAAAATTTTGCTAAGCAGATGCTTACTCTGGGTTCTGAGAATATGAAATATGTTTTGACACGAAGCTTGGGATTATGAAAGAGTGCTGATTCATATTGTTCTAGAATCACCAAATGCTCATATTGAAAGGGACCTTAAAGATCTCCTGGTATGAACCCCATACTTTGAACTTGAGGAGAAGATAATGGTAAACAGTTCAAGGTCACAGCAAATTAGAGTCAAGATTTTTGGCTCTCATTCTGGGATTTTTATATAGAAAGGTCATATAGAAGTTCAAGAATGTGTGCATCTGCAAATAACAGAAAACCATCCTAATGGTGGCTTTGCACATTGGGCTTCACCTTTCTCATTCAAGAAGACATCCAAGGGTGGCTAGTGCAGGGCTAGAATGAAACGTAGTCATGCTACTGGGTAGCTGGGCTATTATGTTTTCCACTTGCCCAGGCTTCATTCTCATAGTTCACCTTTCATTATGACAACATGGCTGCTGCACATCTGAGCCTGGTCCATATACTGGTATAAAGAAAGAAAGGACAAAAGGCCTAAGAAGCTTACTTGTTTCATCTGACCTTTTCAAAAATTTCCCTGAAGCTTCACCTGGCAACTTCTGCTTAAATCTCACTGTTTGGAATTGGGTCACTTTTGGATTTCTAGCTGCAAGAGTCTAGGAAAGTAGATACCTTTGACTATGCACAGTCACTCCAAACAAAAAAGGGTATTTTTTAGTAAGGAAGGATAGGGGAATGGATAATGAATAGAAAACTACTAGAGTATGTAACATGAAGGATGCTGCAGGTAAGTAATTAAAGGCTATAGTTTTTAGGATGAGACATATCTGAATTCAAATCTGGCTCTGACACTTTTGGGGCAAAACACTTCACTTTCTCAGGCCTATATTTTCTTTATAAATGAAGACATTAGGCAAAATTAGGCAATAAGGTTGTACTGAAGTTAAATGAAGATAATTGTGAAACAATAAGGTCCCTATAATGTTCACTTTCTACCACTGCTTTAGGATCTGTAAATGAGGGTTGCTTATCCTGCCTGGACCAAGTTATACTTTGATTTCCTTTACCTTCAATGACACAGAATACCCAGGACATGAAGGCACAGTAACTGGTTAAACAGATTTTATTCACCTATATTCCCTCTTAGAAATAATACCCAAATGATACTTAGACATTGTTCACACTGTTTTACTTAAAGGTGAAGGACTTCAGTGGGCCAACCATCCTGGCTTCAATCTGAAGTGTTTCCTTATCATGGAAAAGAGATGACCAGACCTGCTGCCCAGACTTTGTGAGGAATTTACAGCATAGAGTGTTGTGAGATTTTTTATCCTTTTTTGAGCAGAACCTTAGCAGATGATGAAATTTACATCTCCCAGACTAAATTTCATTGAGTCTTAGGGAAAAAAAAAGATGAGATTAACAGCTTCTTTAAATTAATAAATTAAGGAGATTCATATCATATTTCAGGATTTCAAACAAGAAGTCTGTATATATTAAACAGGCCCTCTCAACCTAAGTTGAGAAACTTAAACTGCAAGGAGATCCAACCAGTCCATCCTAAAGATCAGTCCTGGGTGTTCTTTTTTTAATGTAAATTTATTTATTTAATTGGAGGTTAATTGCTTCACAATATTGTATTGATTTTGCCATACATCGACATGAATCCACCATGGGTGTAAACTTTGGAAGGACTGATGTTGAACCTAAAACTCCACTACTTTGACCACCTGATGCAAAGAGCTGATTCATTTGAAAAGACCCTGATGCTAGGAAAGATTGAGGGCAGGAGAAGGGGACAACAGAGGATGAGATGGTTGGATGGCATCACTGACTCAATGGACATGGGTTTGGGTAGACTCTGGGAGTTGAGGATGGACAGGGAGGCCCGGCGTGCTGCAGTGCATGGGGTCACAAAGATCGGACAACTGAGCGACTGAACTGAACTGAACTCAATGTAAGAATGTATGTATCAAGGGAATGACACACAACTTATGGTCAGCTTTAGAACAGTGACTATGTCATTGGTATTTTTTACTTTCTTAAGGAAGAAAAATCATTACATTGTTTTTTGAGTGGTTCATTTCCATTCTGAAAAAGTTTTCTGAATACCTTATAATAGCTATGTTTGGCATGATATTCAGATGAAAACTGTACCTTAATGTATTTTTATTTCAATATTTTAATTGACAAAGTAATACATGATTCAGTTTCACTTACAGTTCAGTCGCTCAGTCATGTCTGATTCTTTATGACCCCATGAACTGCAACACCCCAAGCCTCCCTGTCCATCACCAACTCCTGGAGTTCACCCAAACCTATGTCTATTGAGTCGGTGATTGTATTCAACCATCTCATCCTCTGCTGTCCCCTTCTCTTCCTGCCTTCAGTTTTTCCCAGAATCAGGGTCTTTTCCAGTGAGTCATCTCTTTGCATCAGGTGGCCAAAGTATTGGAGCTTCAGCTTCAGCATCAGTCCTTCCAATGAATATTCAGGACTGATTTCCTTTAGGATGGACTGGTTGGATCTCCTTGCAGCCCAAGGGACTCTCAAGAGTCTTCTCCAACACCACAGTTCACACGTGTATACCTGTGGTGGATTCATGTTGATGTATGGAGAAACCAATACAATATTGTAAAGTAATTAACCTCCAATTAAAATAAATAAATTTATATTTTAAAAAAACCCTAAAAGCATCAATTCTTCTGCATTCAGCTTTCTTTACAGTCCAACTCTCACATCCATACATGACTACTGGAAAAACCGTAGGCTTGACTAGACGGACCTTTGTTGACAAAATAATGTCTCTGCTTTTCGATATGCTGTCTAGGTTTGTCATAACTTTCCTTCCAAGGAGTAAGCGTCTTTTAATTTCATGGGTGCAATCACCATCTTCAGTGATTTTGGAGCCCAGAAAGATGAAGTCAGCCACTGATTCCATTGTTTCCCCATTTATTTGCCATGAAGAGATGGGACTGGATGCCATGACCTTCATTTTCTGAATGTTGAGCTTTAAGCCGACTTTTCCACTCTCCTCTTTCACCTTCATCAAGAAGCTCTTTAGTTCTTCTTCCCTTTCTGCCATAAGGGTGGTGTCATCTGCATATCTGAGATGATTGATATTTCTCCCAGGAATCTTGATTCCAGCTTGTGCTTCCTTCAGCCTAGCATTTTGTATGATGTACTCTGCATATAAGTTATATAAGCAGGGTGATAATATACAGCCTTGACGTACTCCTTTTCCTATTTGGAACCAGTCTGTTGTTCCACGTCCAATTCTAACTGTTGCTTCCTGACCTGCATATAGGTTTCTCAAGAGGCAGGTCAGGTGGTCTGGTATACTCATCTCTTTCAGAATTTTCCACAGTTTATTGTGATCCACACAGTCAAAGTCTTTGGTATAGTCAATGAAGCAGAAATAGATGTTTTTCTGGAACTCTCTTGCTTTTTTTTGATGATCCAGCGGATGTTGGCAATTTGATCTCTGGTTCCTCTGCCTTTTCTAAAACCAGCTTCAACATCTGGAAGTTTATGGTTCATGAATTGTTGAAGCCTGGCTTGGAGAATTTTGAGCATTACTTTACTAGTGAGTGAGATGAGTGCAATTGTGTGGTAGTTTGAGCATTCTTTGGCATTGCCTTTCTTTGGGATTGGAATGAAAACGGATCTTTTCCAGTCCTGTGGCCACTGCTGAGTTTTCCAAATGTGCTGGCATATTGAGTGCAGCACTTTCACAGTATCATCTTTCAGGATTGAAATAGCTCAACTGGAATTCCATCACCTCCACTAGCTTTGTTTGTAATGATGCTTTCTAAGGCCCATTTGACTTCACATTCCAGGATGTCTGGCTCTATGTGAGTGATCACACCATCATGATTATCTGGGTCGTGAAGATCTTTTTTTTGTTACAGTTCTTCTGTGTATTCTTGCCATATCTTCTGCTTCTGTTAGGTCCCTACCATCTCTGCCCTTTATTGAACTCATCTTTGCATGAAATGTTCCCTTGGTATGTCTAATTTTCTTGAAGAGATCTCTAATCTTTTCCATTCTATTGTTTTCCTCTGTTTCTTTGCATTGATAATTGAGGAAGCCTTTCTTATCTCTCCTTGCTGTTCTTTGGAACTCTGCATTCAAATGGGTATATCTTTCCTTTCCTCCTTTACTTTTCATTTCCCTTCTTTTCGCAGCTATTTGTAAGGCCTCCTCAGAGAGCCATTTTGCTTTTTTGCGTTTGTTTTTCTTGGGGATGGTCTTGATTCCTATCTCCTGTACAATGTCTAAATTTAGTACAATGTCTAAATTGTACTAAATAATACATGATTATTTAGGTAAATTTAAAAACAATGATGATAGAAATATAAAAATGTAATTATATTTAATTATATCTTCTGCATATCCTTCAAACTTTATATATATACATATACATTGAAAATTCAGTTTATAGTTTGCATACTATTTTTTAACATTTTAATACTTAGTATGATATTCCTTTTACATGGAATACAACTTCATACCACTATAGAAAACAGCTACATGTATTCTTTATATCAGTATATAATAATTATTTAATCATCTCTTCCTGAATAAAAGAGTATTTTTTCTTGTCTGTTTTTTTTTCTTTTTATGTTATATTTTTCAGTTATGTGCTGTGATGGAGATCTTTGTAACTGAACCTAAATGGACAATGGAATTATTTTCTGAAACTTAAATTTCTGAGTTGAAAAATATGAATGTAATTTGAAGTATTGTTACTATAGATTTTCAACCAAAAAAAATCAGAACAGTTTATATAACCATTAGAAGTACATGAGTGCTCATTTCCATGAATTCTTGCCAATATCAGATATTATCATTAAAAGTATACTACAGTGTGTGTATGTGTGTGTGTTTGTGGTGTGGTGTGGAGTACTTCTTCTGAACTCTTTACTGGATGCAGTTTTCCCAGTTGTGATGGTATATTCAATATCATACAGGCAAGGACAGTGGATGGATAAGATAGGAACTGCTTCTGTGCACCGTTTTTTTTCCATGTGACAACTGAAATGGAAAAATGCTGCTTTTCTCCAAGAATGATGATGTCCTTTATATTTTTATACCACTTACATTTTCCCTTCTCTTAGCTTCTTTGTCCATATCATGAAGAATTTGAGTTAGAGAAACGACAAACTGGGGTATTATATAAAACTCTAAAATAGGTTAAGTATCTGAAACTTAAAGAAGATTCAGTGACAGAGAGACTCAATATAGACAAACACAGACCTTTGAATGTATTGTGTAAACACCAATAGTCAATAAATAAAATGGAAAAGGAACTGCTTTTTTTGCACCAATGACAGAAAAAAATGATCTAGGGACAACTTGGGAATAAGGTGACCATAAGTGAAGAGCAAAAAATCTGCTGTTAAAGAAACAGTCACGAGCTTGAGTTTTATAAATAGGAACACAGAAATAAAGGAATCTAAAGCTCTTGAGTCAGTGAGAAACCCTATGTCCAATTTTAGATTCTATGACTTTAGAGAAACATAGAGAGTCACACTAGGCACTATTGCTTGGATTTTTATTTGTTCCAGGAACTTTGCATTCATCAGCACACATAATTCAGTAATCACAACAATCCTTTGAGATGGTATGACGCCCATTTTGCATAGGAGGAAAGAAAAGTCCAAAGAAAATACTTAAGGCTATCTCCTCATCCAGGATCCAGGATTCAAACCAGGTTGGTCTGTCTCCCAGGCTCATCCTCTCATTTGCTTAGCTACAAGTCATACCTGAAAACATGATGGGGCAAAAGGACAAAAGTGGACCAATCCTATTGCATAGAGATGGCAGTCACTTTTGGTTAATATCTTCAACTTGGATGCTATAATGCTACCTGTCCAAACTGGGATAATTTGAGGTGGTATTGTGAAATTGCTGATAAAAACAATTCTCTTCTGTTTGCTTGGACTTCCTTGTCTCAGGCATATCCTTCACTGACCTAGCATATAAATTCCCTTGTGTACTTCTAAAGCAAGTGATGACTCATTCACCTCTGACTGACCAGGCCCACAATGCTGACTGCAGGTGTGTGAATGGAGCAGGAAAATATAACATTTTCTACGTGTTAAGTGGGAGAACCAAATAAATTAAAAGTTTTCTGGGAAAGTTAAAAGAATAGGGGTTGTTTCTTTGGGAGGAGAGAAAGTTGAATTGTGGCTTCCAGAAGGACTTTTTAAAAAAAGAAGAGAAAGAATTCAAACAAGCTGATATCTGTCTCCTCTGAGAGTGGAGATATAAATTTAGATTTTGTTGTACAGGATTTAGATCACAAAATTTCCTGATAGTAATGATTATTGAATATTGGCAGTAGGTTTCTTGAAGGTGCTGTGAAATCAATTTTCATCACCATAGTTCTTTTAAAAATGGGATATTTTCTTATTTGTCCAAGATGTCACAGTTCAATTGCTCAATTGTGTCCGACTCTTTGCGACCCCATGAACTGCAGCACACCAGGGCTCCCTGTACATCACTAACTTCAGGAGTTCACTCAAACTCATGTCCATCGAGTCGGTGATATCATCCAGCCATCTCATCCTCTGTCATTCCCTTCTCCTCTTGCTCCCAATCCCTACTAGCAGGAGGCAGAATAATAAGTTTTCAGGACCTTGGATAGGGACTGGCTAATAACCCAAGGGATGTATCATCAACCAGGGGCTTCCTGGGCTTCTCAGTGATAGAGAATCCATCTGCTAATGCAGGAGACAGGGTTTGATACCTGGTTCGGGAACATCCCCTGGAAAAGGAAATGACAACCTTCTGCAGTATTCTTGCCTGGGAAATCCTATGGACAGAGGAGCATGGTGGGCTGTAGTCCATGGGGTTGCAGATCAGACATGAGTTAGAATAAACAGCAACACAGTAATAGTTCTGAGGACTAAGCAACAACATAACACAACATTCTAAGACTACCACAGAATACCAAGGGAAGAATGTAAGCATGAAGTAAGACAGAGACTAAGGGAGTCCAGCACATAAGACTAGTGAATCTTTGAAAGTAATACCATTCCTTCTTTAAGGAAAGTGAAGAAATATCTACATATTTTCCCTGTATAAATATTTCCCCTCATACAACTGAGTTGTATGTGTGTAGGGATGAGATATTTTGAATACTGTTGTTTGACCAAGGTCATTTATGAAGATGCAGTAACAGGAATTGGACTTCATTCAAAATGAATACTGAAATGTTATAGCTACCAAAAAGAATTCATATTGCTTCTTAAATATATCCTCAATATTTTAAGAGTTGAAGAAAAAACAATCAATATAAAGACCAGCCTTAAGTGCCTACTTTTTCCCATGATGATAGTTCAATAATTATGGAGCCCAAGACAATTTTATTTCATAGCTTGTTAGTGACACTTACCTACCAAATCACTACAAATCAGTCTTTTGTGAATTAATGTCTGTCAATGTGATCTGATAATAATCATATCTGTGTTGTTGTTCAGTTACTAAGTCATGTCCAATTCTTTGTGATCCCATGGACTGCAGGACACCAATCATATCTAACTTCTTAAAAAATCCCTATAGCTTAAAAAATTGAGGTGTTGTCATTGTTTTTTACGCTTTTGAGATAGTTGTATTTTCACCCCTATTTTCAGTACTTTTATTAACTTTGCCCTTGTATAATATGTCCACATCTATTATGTTTAGATACTTTTGTTATTCAAGCTCTAGAGATTTATTTGCAAACCTCATGTTCTCTCTCATTAATCCCCCACATGTTCTATTTAAAGGCTTGTTTTGCAGAATATCTTGATACTCTGCAAGTCTACAGAATATTCTTGCAGAATATTTACAGAATACTCTCTATAAATCTTTTTCTCATATAACTAATGTAGAATAAAAAGTTTCAATATACTTCAATTTTATATTTTATGGGCTTTGTCAGATGCCGTTCTTCCTTCTCTCTCTTACTCTCTAGAATTTGGGCAACATCATAACAGTGATAAAGTCTATTATAAAATATGCTACAACACAGCAACATATAGCACATTGCCATGTTGCACTCTGGCAGTGGTATGCTAGATGCTTTACTTGATATTGGCTGTACAGAGTGTCATTCTATAAACCAAGAACCTTCTGTTCCAATGAAACTTCTCTACTCATTGTCTCTAAAAGTACGTTTTGTGGATTCTCATTCACTTTCACTTACCCTGAAAGCCAGTCCCTTGCTTACATTTTTCAAGAACTCAGTTTCATTCGTGCTTTTCCCAAGAGGTATTCTCTGATCATCTCTGCTTTCCCATTCAGAAATTTAGAATTGTGGTATTTTGCGTATCACATGCAGCACATTCAGCTTGGTCTGTTGCTGTATGTTGTGTGCTTGTGTCGTGACTTCATAGCTGTATGATAAGTCTGTGTAGGAAGCAGTATAAAATGGTGGTTATGAGTGAGAGCTTCTGTGTTAGACGTTGAATCCTACTTTCACTGTTTGATCTTAGGCAAAGTATATAACTTAGAGCTTCCACATTCCCATTTGAGCTATAACTTTTATATGGAGTGCTTCTGATGAAAAAATAAAATGCCTAGGTATTTAGCACAGTGCCAGACACATAGCAGATAGTCATCAAATTGAAGGTAAAGCCAACGTCCAATAATTCTGGGCAACTCTTCAAAGTGCAGAGCCTAGGGATTTTTTTTCGAGTTGAGATCTCAATAAACTATTTGAATGAAAATATGCAGCTCCTTACCAGATCTGAGTATTAACACTTCAATTCAGTTCAGTCCCTCAGTCATGTCTGACTCTTTGCAACCCCATTGACTGCAGCATGCCACCAGACTTCCTTGTCCATCACCAACTCCCAGAGCTTGCTCAAAATCATGTCCTTCGAGTTGGTGATGCCATCCAACCATCTCATTCTCTGTTGTCCCCTTCTCTTCCAGCCCTCAATCTTTCCCAGCATCAGGGTCTTTTCCAATGAGTCAGTTCTTCACATCAGGTGGCCAAAGTATTGGAGCTTCAGCTTCAGCATCAGTCTTTCCAATGAATATTCAGGACTGATTTCCTTTGGGATTCTTTTTTATTAAAACTTATATAGCACTTTTAAGAGTTTTATTATGTCAGTTCTTTATATATTAAAAACTTCTTCTGAGCCTCACAGAAGGATTGGGAACACGTGTACACTTGTGGCAGATCCATGTTGATGTATGGCAAAACCAATACAGTACTGTAAAGTAAAATAAAGTTAAAAAAAAAATCTCACTACCAGGAAAGGAAAAAGGAGATCTGGGTGGTCAGATGGAAAGGGGAAGGGAGACAGAAGGCAGGTTCTGTGCTAAGTAATTTATTTTCAGGCTGGCATAATTTGATCATGACCTGGGAGGCAGGCAAAGGGTACATGTCTTTTAGTTTTCTTTCTATCTGTGGAAAAATCTGCTTCTATAAGATCCAGAATAAAAGCATGTTCTTTTCCCCTAGATTTCTGAGGTATAATTGACAAACAAAATAGCTTATGTTTAAGGTGTTCAATGTGGTAGTTTGATATACATATACTTTGTGAAATAATTACTACAGTCAAGTTGATTCACACATCCATTACCTCACATAGTTATTTCTCTTGTTTTTTTTTTTTTCTGAGAACATTTAAGAAACATTCAGCAAATTTGAAGTATACAATACATATTATTGGCTATAGATTATTACATATATATATATATATGTAACTAACTGCATAGTCACCATGCTGTACATCAGATCCTCAGAACTTACTCGTAACTGAAATTTTCCATTCTTGACCAACATCTCCCCAGTTTCTCCATTCCTTTACCTCTGGTAACTACTGCTCTACTCTTGCTCTATGAGTTTGACGTTTTTGATTTCACATATGAGAGAGATCATACAGTATTTGTCTTTTTATGTCTGGCTTATTTCACTCTACATAATGTCCTCTAAGTCTTTTGTTGTTGTTCAGTCACTAAGTTGTGTCCAAATCTTTGTGACCCAGCTTGCCAGGCCTCCCTATCCTTTACTATCTCCCAGAGTATGTGCAAACTCATGTCCACTGAGTCTGTGATGCCATCCAAACATCCAGCCATCACTCCCTTCTCCTTCCCTCAATCTTTCCAGGCATCTGGATCTTTTCCTGTGAGTTGGATCTTTGTATCAGGTGGCCAAAGGATTAGAACTTCAGCTTCAGCATCAGTCTGCCAACAAATATTCAAGGTTGATATCCTTTAGGATTGACTGGTTTGCTCTCCTTGCAGTCCAAGGGACTAAAGCATCAATTGTTTTGTGCTCAGCCTTCTTTATGGTCCAACTCTCACATTCATACATGACTACTAGAAAAATCACAACTTTGACTATAATGGCCTTACCTTACCCTCATTTTTAATGACAAATATTCCATTTTATGGTTAATATTCCATCTTTATGGCTAATGTTCTATGAATAATATTCTACACTCCATGTGTATGTAACATATTATTACATTTTTTTATCCATTCATTCACCCATCAATGGACACTTAGGCTATTTCCATATCTTGGCTATTTGTGATACTTATTTCATTTCCTTTGTTTATACCCCTAGTAGAGGGATTAGTTCCCTGGTGGCTCAGATGGTAAATAATCCGCCTGCAATGTGGGAGACCTGTGTTTGATCCCTGGGTTGGCAAGATCCCCTGGAGAAGGGAATGGCTACCCACCCCAGTATTTTGGCCTGGAGAATTCCATGGACAGAGGAGCCTGGTAGGCTATAACCCATGAGGTTGCAAATAGTTGGACGTGACTGAGCAACTTTCACTTTGAGAGTGATTTCTGGATCACATAGTAGTTTCATTTTAAAATTATGGAAAACTTCATATTGTTTTCCATAATGGCTGTACCAATTTACATCCCTCCAACAATGGTGACTCCAATGGTAAAAAGTCTGTCTGCAATGCAGGAGACCCAGGTTCAATCCCTGGATTGGGAAGATCCCATGGAGAAGGGCATGGCAACCACTCCAGTGTTCTTTCCTGGAGAATCCCATGGACAGAGGAGCCTGGTGGGCTAGAGTCCATATGGTTGCAAAGAGCCAGACATGACTGAAGTGATTTAGTATGCATGCACAACAATGTCCAAGGATTCCTTTTTCTCCATACCCTTGCCAACGAGAGGCACTTTCTTTAGGCAGCTTTTCCTGACTCCTAACCTACAGTATCTCTATTAAACATTTACATTCAAGTTTTTCATGTCATTTCTACTAAATAAAAGTACTGTAATGTGATTTTAAGTTTCCTAGAGGTGATTTTCTTCCTCTTTTGTATAGTATTTGTATCTAGTACTATCATCAATGTAACAAGTACACATGAGGTAATATTTATGAATGTGATATTTAAAATATAAAGATTTATAAATGTGAAAATTATTATTCTTATATTAGAATTACCTTCATAGAAATATCAGAGAGGGCAATGGCAACCCACTCCAGTACTCTTACCTGGAAATTCCCATGGACGGAGGAGCCTGGTAGGCGGCAGTCCATGGGGTCATGAAGAGTCAGGTGACTGAGCAACTTCACTTTCGCTTTTCACTTTCATGCATTGGACAAGGATATGGCAACCCCCTCCAGCATTCTTGTCTGGAGAATCTCAGGGATGGAGGAGCCTGGTAGGCAGCTGTCTATGGTGTTGCACAGAGTCAGATATGACGGAAGCAACTTAGCAGTAGCAGCGGTATAGAGATATCTAGTTTGGAGTCCCAGCCTTCATAAGAGAAATGAGCACTTTAAATATGATCTATCACAACATATTCAGCTCTCAACCAACTGGTATAATGAATAACTATCCTCCAAACAAGAAAATATGAATAAAGATATTGAAACAAGTATGTCATAGAGCAATTAAACTATGCCAACATTTTTAAAAAATTATAAAAAATACACGTTTAATTGCTTGTTGCTATTAAGTTGGTCAATGAGAATTCTTTCAAAATGTTAAAAAAATAGAGAAACAAGCAGTAACTTAGAAGTAAGGTAGACTGTTGGAATTCTAACACAAGCTTCATGCTATTAGTGAGCCATTTTACTTGGCCTAATTTCCTTGCTGTAGCCTGAAGGGTTTGGATAGAGTATGTCTAAAGCCTTTACTAGACTGAAAACCAAGAATTTTCTTATTTGAATGCATAGAATATTCTTGCTCATTTAGTCTGCTTGTGTTTTGATAAAAGAGTAAAACCATTTTCTGTGATCAGAGTCCAAAGATAGACCCTAGCAATTGAGTTGCTTCACTTGTAACACCATCTTATGATGTCTTTTTAGTGCCTTTGGCTGAAAGAGTTGGCTGGTGATGTCTATGTACCTTGTAGATTTCGGAACCTGCCTTTATTGTGAGTAAGCGGCATCTGACTTCCTTCCTGCACCCTCTGCTGCAAACAGATGAGCCGTTCACTTGCCAGCTGCAGTCTTCCCCCTTGTTATCAGTCAGTGCCTCTTGTCTGAGCCATGATTGCTTCTCAAGTCCAGGGAGCTAAGGATTTTGTCGTGTGTTCAATCTTCCATTCGGGCTTCACTGGACTGTATGGGCTTCACTGAAGGTCGTTAAAAGAAGAGGCCAAAACTTTAATTTGGTAATTTAGTATTATGGAACAGGAAACAAGAACATTTTCTTTTTGAAAAAAAGACAGGATAATCTTAGATTTCAATAATGTCCATGAAAATTTTATAGATATCGAGATTTCAATAGTAAGTTCTTAATGGATAGTATCATTGTTTCAAAGTTCTGTTACTTAACTCTTGCTATATTTTATGCAATAAATGTGAGATGTGATATTTACCTCAAAAAAATTTGAAAGCTAATGCTAAACTGTCCACTAAAATTTGAACTACTCTTACCAAAAGTGAATGTATTTGTGCCTTGCCAATAATGAATATCATGAATTTTTAAAAATCTGACAATCTGATAAATAAATAGTATCATGAAAAAATAGCATCTTGTTTTAACTGTACTA
>SJYC01119790.1:0-17148 GCA_006408675.1 Madoqua kirkii
TCCTATAATTTATATTAAGACCATATGACTGAACTATGTTCAAAAATAATGTATTTATAGATTCATTTTTTTCTAAAGTTATTCATGAATTTAGATTAATCAATATACCATTTTTGCCAGTCACCTTGTAAAAACCTGAAGAATTTATTGAATAGAACTGTTTAGAATTAGTGTCTTAATTTGTAGTCATGGAATGTAGCCAGCATATCCATGTAAAAATCAAACCTTTGACTTTGGACAAATTGGAATAATATTCTTATCAAGTAAGTTAACTAACCATAGTCAAGTTAATCATCAGACTAAAGAATCATTCTTTCTTGATTCTTGAAACTACCTCCTTCAAGATGCTTCTCAAATTGTGCAGAGCATATCTATAATTATATTTTAATTGTGATGGTGATGGTGAAGATGATAATGGTGATAACATTTGTTTAGAACTCACTGTATACCAGACACTGTTCTAAGCGCTTTGTATGTGTTCAGTGCTCAGTTGCTCAGTCATGTTCAACTCTTTGCAACCCCATGGACTGTAGCCTGCCAGACTCTTCTGTCTATGGAAATTTTCAGGCAAAAATACTGGATTGGGTTGCCATTTCCTTCTCCAGGGTATCCTCTGTGAGCCGAGGATCAAACACACATCTCTTGTGTCTCCTGCATTGGCAAGTGAATTCTTTACCACTGTTCCACCTGGGAAACCCTTGTAAGCGCTTTATATACATAAACTTATTTGTCATAACAATCTGATAAAATAGGCACTGATATCATTTGTTTCAGTGTATGGAGACGTAAAGAATTTGTTAAAAAGTGTTGTAGTTGGGATGTAAAACTAGACAATGTGACCACAGAATTCATTCATTAAGTTATACTGTGTGATTGTTTTATGTAAGAGATATTAGCTTTTAGTTTTGGGGTTTTTTTTTTTTTCAGTTTATTCTCTCTTTTAGAGATTTATTTCATTGTCTAGGCCAACTTATTTAGGAAAATAAACAGATATCTCTGATAAATTTTTTTATATTTCTAATTATTTGAATCCTTTTTATTTCTCTCTTAGTGTTAAATGTTTTACATGAAATTTCAAAAAGGGGGCCCTTATTTTCAAGCTCATTATATTTAACATGAGACTCCACAGTATAATTCTCTATTTGCATACCAGTCTTTATCTATGGAACTTGCTATTGTTTGGTCACTAAAAAAATGATGCAAAAAGAGTCAGACATGAATCACCAAAACAAAGTCTCTAAATTGTGTTTGACTCTTGTAATCCCATGGACCATAGTCTTTCAGGCTCTTCTGTCAAAGGGATTTGCCATGTAAGAATACTAGAGTGGGTTGCCATTTCTTTCTCCAGGGTATCCTCCCAACCCAGGGATCAAACCCACATCTCCTGCATTGGTGTGTGGATTCTTTACCACTAAGCCAACAGGGATGCCCATCTATGGAACTATACCTGTGTAAAACCTGATTTGGAATAAGTAGATAATAATTCTTTGAAATCCTCTGTTATAATTATTAAAATTCTAAAAATTAAGCAAAGATTTGTTCTAATTCCTATATTGTTCTTTCATTTGAAGAAAGTGAAAATAAGCATGGTTTATTTGTATAAATACATAAAAATATCTACCATTTATTGAAGGTTTGGCATGTATAAACTAATAATATATGATATTTCCAGTATTAACAACCTGAAAGGTTGATTTGTAAGATAAAGAAGTTAAACAATTACCCCAATTACTAAATTAATAAGTTGTTGTTGTTCCATAGCTAATTCATGCCTGACTCTTAGCAGCCCAGTGGACTGCAGTGAACCAGGCTTCCCTGTCCTTCAGTCTCTTGACATTTGCTCAAATTCACGTCCATCAAGTTGGTGATGCCATTCAACCATCTAATTCTCTGTTACTCCCTACTTCTCCTGCCCTGAATCTTTTTCAGCATCAGGGTCTTTTCCAAAAAGTCAGCTCTTCACATCAGGTGGCCAAAGGATTGGAACTTCAGCTTCAGCATCAGACATTCTAATGAATATTGAGAGTTGATTTCCTTCACTATTATCTGGTTTGATCTCTTTGCTGTCTAAGGGACTCTCAAGAGTCTTCTCCAAAGCCAGAATTTTGAAAGCATCCATTCTTTGACACTCAGCTTTCTTTATGGTCCAACTTTCACACCTGTACATGACTACTGGAAAAACCATAGCTTTGACTATATGGACCTTTGTTGGCAAAGTGATGTCTCTGCTTTTTAATTTACTGTCTAGGTTGGTTATAGCTTCTCTTCCATGGGGCAATCTTCTTTTAACTTCATGGCTACAGAAAACATCTGCAGTGATTTTGGAGCCCAAGTAAATAAAGTCTCTCACTGTTACCATTGTTTCCCCATCTGTTTGCCATGAAATGATGAGAGCAGATGCCATGATCTTCATTTTTTGAATATTGAATTTTAAGCCAACTTTTTCACCCTCTTTTTAAAATTTTATTAAGAGGTGCTTTAGTTCCTCATTGCTTTAAAGAGGTGTCATCTGTATGTCTGAGGTTATTATTTCTCCTGGCATTCTTAATTCCAGTTTGTGAGTCATCCAGCCCAGCCTTTCACATGATGTAGTCTGCACAGAAGTTAAATAAGCAGGATGACAATATATAGTCTTGTCATAGTTCTTTCCTAATTTTGAACCAATCCATTGTTCCATGTTCAGTTCTAACTGTTGCTTCTTGTCCTGCCTACAGGTTTCTCAGGATACAGTTAAGGTCCCATCTTTTTAAGAATTTTCCACAGTTTGTGATCCATACAATCAAAGGCTTTAGCATAGTCAATGAAGTAAAAATAGATGTTTTCTTGGTTTCCTTTGACTTCTCTATGATCTAACTGATGTTGAAAATTTAATCTCTGGTTCCTCTGCCTTTTCTAAATTCAGCTTGTACATCTGGAAGTTCTCAGTTCACTTACTGCTAAGCCTTGCTTGAAGGATTTTGAGCATTACCTTGTTAGCATGTGAAATGAATGTAATTGTAGGATAATTTGAACATTCTTTGACATTGCCTTTATTTGGGATTGGAATGAAAACTGACCTTTTCCAGTCCTGTGACCACTGCTGAGATTTTTCTAAATTTGCTGGCATATTGAGTGCAGCACTTTCACAGCATCATCTTTTAGGATTTGAAATAGATCAGCTAGAATTCCATCACCTCCACTAGTTTTGTTTATAGTAATGCTTTCTAAGGCCCACTTGACTTCACTCTCCAAGATGTCTGGCTCTAGATAAGTGACCACGCCATTATGGTTTTCTGGGTCATTAAGACCTTTTTTGTATAATTCTTCTGTGTATTTTTGCCACATCTCTTCTGCTTCTGTTAGGTCCTTGACATTTCTGTCCTTTAATGTGTCCATCACCACATGAAATATTCCCTTGTATCTCTAATTTTCTTAAAGAGATCTCTAGTCTTTCCCATTCTGTTGCTTTTCTCTATTTCTTTGCATTGTTCACTTAAGAAGGTTTTATTATCTCTCCTTGCTATTCTTTGGAACTCTACATTCATTTGGAACTCTACATTCATTTGGGTATATCTTTCCCTTTCTCCTTTGCCTTTCACTTTTCTTCTTTTTTCAGCTTCTTATAAGGCCTCCTCAGACAACCGTTTTGCCTTCTTGCATTTCTTTTTCTTGGGGATTATTTTGGTCACCACCTCCTATACAATGCTACGAACCTCCATCTATAGTTCTTCAGGTACTCTCTATATCAGATCTAATCCCTTGAACCTATTCATCAACCCCACTGTATAATCATAAAGGACTTGATTAGGTCATATGTGAATAATCTAAGCTGTGATTTTTGTGTTCTGGCAGAAGTTGAGCACATGTCCTTCCACTCCACCATTTTGATCAGGCGAAATTCAAATTACCTACTATACCCTAGCATCATATAGATATACAAATATCGAAGTGTAAGCTCTTTAATGATAAGAATCAGAAATGACTGAGTGATTCACACCCATACACACATAATGGTAGGAATCAGATTATATATATATATATATATATTTTTTTTTTTTTCCTTATCATGCCAAGTACAGTGTTTTGATATGTTCATGGTTTAGGAACTATGTCAGAAAGCTTGGAGTGTCATGGTGAGATGGGATAGCTTCGTGTGTGATCCTGAGTTCTCTTTCATATTCCAGGATCAGTAAGTTTTACCTAGGGTGGTAAGGGCTGATGTTCTTCAGTCAGCCTCTGTTTCTATAATTCGTTGATATGTTCATGGTTTAGGAATATGTCAGAAAGCTTGGAGTGTCATGGTGAGATGGGATAGCTTCGTGTGTGATCCTGAGTTCTCTTTCATATTCCAGGATCAGTAAGTTTTACCTAGGGTGGTAAGGGCTGATGTTCTTCAGTCAGCCTCTGTTTCTATAACTCGTCTGTAAAGTTGGGTCTAATATTTGCTTACCTCTCAGGTTGTTGTATTTGTCTATTCACAAAATGCATATTAATTTTAACCAAAACTGAGTGTCAGTAGCATGTCTGTCAGGGACACAGTCTTTACTGAGGTTGAAGAAGAGATTTCTGGCTTTCTTCCTATTCCTAGTGTTGGCATTCTCCTTGGCACCTACCCTGGCTTCCTCCTCTTGGGAAGCCCTTGTAGTAGATTTACATTCCACCTTTTTAGGAGTCTCTGTTTAGATATACTTCGGTATGACATATTTAATTATGTATTTCCTAGACCCTTCTAGTTAGTGGATTCTGACATCTTATTTCTACACTATAAGTAACAAGCATCCAATAAAGATAATTAGGTCAATAATCTTCCGTTTCATCCCTTCTGTCTATTATATCTTGATCAGTCAATTTATAGTATGTGGTCCTTAAATTTCAAGTGCCTGTTCCTTTCTTGGGTCTTCCCTGGTGGCTCAGATGGTAAAGAATCTGTCTATAATGTGAGAGAGCCTGGTTCAATCCCTGGATCAGGAGTATCCCCTGAGAAGGGAGTGCCTACCCATTCCAGTATTCTTGCCTGGAGAATTCCATGGGCAGAGGAACCTGGTGGGCTACAGTCTATGGGGTCACAAAGAGTTGTTCACACTGAGCAGCTAACACACTCACACTTTCATCTTTCACTTCTTTTTTACATCCCTTTCTTATTGGTGTGTACTGTTTTACCTGTCATCTCTCCCACCTTTGTAACCTTCTCATTCACTAGATTCACTTTCTGTTATCTGTCACTAAAGAGAAATCTTCCAAATCCCCAGTCATCTAAAATCTTATCTGTGAAAACACTGACACCACAATGTATGAGCGAAATCAGAAGAAACAATCTTAGACAAATTTTAAAAATATGACTGGAATGGAGCAATTACTTTATCTGGAAAGGAGCCTACAGTTTCATTTTTAAACAAAGGAAATATTTGTTTTTCTACAGTGTATTTTTTAGGTCTTTTTTTCTAGAACCTAAACACATATTTAGAAGAGTGACCTCTGTACCCTTGAAGCATAAGATGATATACCTTGGTATTATGCTCCACACACTTATATTTTTAATGGAAAATGAGTTACTTTAGATCCCATCTTCCCATTATGAAAAAAATGGGGAAATATCTAAAGTGTGCAGCCTTCAGGCAAAATTGCAAAGGTTATGTGTTTTAAGTAAATGTAGACTTCCAGTGAAGTGTGACACCCCTCAAAATGGATTATAATCAGAAAGCGGCCAAAACTGATGAGCATCTTCTGACGCATAACGGTCATGACTTAAAGATTCATAAGCTGGCCTTCTCTAGGATCCCAAGGGTAGAAAATGATCACTAACCTGCTGACAGACTATCCTTTCCTTGAAACACTCCTTCTCCAAAGGCAGATTAATGGGAGCTTTGTGGAAGATTACACGGTTAGAAAAAGACCATGAGAAATGTGTGCTAAGAAAGAGATTTACAATACTCTGGAGAATAAGCATCATTTGTAGGATACTGACAGTTATTTAGAGCACAGACCTCAGCCATGGAAATGCTCAGGATTTCCACAAAACTGGGGACAGTTAGTAATTATTCACTCTTCCTTTATAACAATGCTTATTTCTGTGTTTCAGATAACACACACCTGAAAACTGAAAGACTCTACTCTCATGGTCTCTATTTGCCTAGAAGATATTAAAAATACTGAAGGAAAGGGTTTCAAGTGCCTTTTGTATCATGAGGCACTAGCTCAAATTTGAATGAATGAAAAATGATGTCGTTAATGATTTACCTAAGTTTGTGTTTGAGGCTGATTGAAGACTACAGTGAATTTATCTTAATACATTTTTGTAGTTTCCATGGCAGTCAATTCTAACCTGGCTGTACATCAGACTCATCAGGGCTTCTTAAAAATAGGGATTCTTGGATCTCACCCCACATCATTAGTAGAATTTCTTGGTGAAGACATTTGAATCTTTTTTTTTTCAAAAGGACTCAAGATGGGTTAAATTTCAGAACCACAACTATGTGATGCCTGCATCAGGGTTTTGCACTCAGATGATGTTCACCATGAATGAATCACTTACAAGATGTATTTGAAAGGGAAGATGAAGTGAAAAATTTAATTCCACTACCTATCAATCCACCATTTCAGTCCCAGGTGGTTATTTATTTATTTATTTTTTGATTGTATTTTGCTTTACCTCAAAATTTATTTACTTTCAAAAGTTTCTTATAAAAGCAAAGATACATCTGAAAGCAGTGTATAATAGTAGTGTCAGTAGTAGTAGTAATAGCAGTAGTAGTAGTAATAGTAACAAATGCTCTTTGCAACTCTGCTTATTTCCTGTGTTTCTGTCTCCTCCTGATGCCCATACTGGCCTGTTGAACTGCCCCTGAAAACATTGCCATGTCCCAGTTCTCAGACTAATCAATATGTAGGATAGGAAGCGTGTAAACATGTGGCAGATTTAACCTCAGCCATCTCCAAGTCTGGGGTTGCCCATAACAGACCAATGGGCTACTATTGTTGAGTACAACTGATCCTTGAACAACATCGGTTTGAACTGCATAGATTTACTCTTACATGGTTATTTTCCCAAGTATTAAATATTACAAGTCCTATATGGTTGATGGTTGATTGAATCTGAAGTTCGGGAGGAAACACAAATATGGAATACTGCTATAGATATAAGTGGATTGACCTACACATTGTTCAAGGGTCAACAGTAATATTCTATGGTATGAATATGCTTCAATTTGCTTATCCATTCTCCTATTGGGCATTTGGATTATTTTCAGGTTTGACTATAATGAATATAGCTTTATTCCCTCTTAATTTTTTTTGTCCTATTACTGTTATACATACTACATATATATATATATATATATATATAAATCCAGTAAGACATTGTTATAATTATTAATTTATACAATTTATATTAAATAAGCTGATAAAAGAAAGCAAAGTATATATTTATAAAAATTCATATATTTACCATCCTTTGTGCTGTTTATGATTCTCTACATCTTTTTTCCCTGTGGATAAAATTTTCCATCTGCTATTATTTCCTTGCTCTGATATAAATTTGCTATCACCCACAACTTTTATGCTGTTTTTCTGTATGTATAGGCCCCTGCATATAATTCTATGCATATTGTTTTATACAATCACTTTTAAAATCATTTAAGGATATATAAAAGAAAAGATGTGATTATACTGTTTTATTTTTATAATTATTGAACTATTTACTTGTGCTCTGTGTGTGTGTGAATTTTCATCTGGGGTAACTTGCTTTCAGCTTGAACAATTTTCTTTAGGATTTTATTTTATTCTTTTGTAAGGTGGCCCTGCTAGAAATAAATTCATTCAGTATTTCTTTACCTGAGAATATCTTTATTTCGCCTTCATTTTTGAGAAACAATTTTGCTGGAGTCTTGGTTAATAGCTTTTTATTTTGAGCACTTAAAAAATTATTTTTGTTGAAGGATAATTGCTTAACAGAATTTTGTTGTTTCTGTCAAACCTCAATCTGAATCAGCCATAGGTATACATATATCTCTCCCTTTTGAAGCTTCCTCCCATCTCCCTCAGCACTTTGACTATTTCAGTATTTTGACTGTCATTCAAGTGCCTTCTGGTCACCTTTGGCCAGATCATGAGATCACTTCTTAATTAGGTGAAATTCAATTGCATGTAATTAGTTGTTTTTCTCTTGCCACTTTCAAGATTTTCTTTTTATTGATTTTCACAGCTTTTACTATGATGTACCTGAGTGTGGATCTTTTTGTATCTATCCTACTTGGAGTTCATTTTTGCCTGTATTGATAAAAAGTTTTCAATAAATCTGGGGAGTTTCCAGACAATTTTTCTCTGAATATTTTTTTCTGTTCCATTTCCTTTCTCCACTTCTTTTGGTACTCCTATTATATGTATGCTATAATATACATAGCATACAAAGGGTTTTATATTTCTCTTAGGTTGTGTTCATTTTTAAAAATTCTATTTCCTATCTTTTTGAATTGTATAATTATTGATATATCTTCAGGTTCAACTATTCTTTCTTCTTGAAGTTCAAACCTACCATTGAGTTCTTCATTTACTGTACTTTTCAACTCTAGAATTTCTTCTTGATTTTTCTATAATGTCTATATTTTTAATGACATTTGGTTAGGCATTTATTTCTTTAAGCATGATTTCCTTAGTTCTTTGAATATATTTATAAAAGATACTTTGAAGGTTTTGTTATAGCTGACATCTGGTCTATTTCCCAGACAGTTTTAGTTGCTTGCTTTTTAAAAAGTATGTATGAGTCACACATTCCTGTGTGTGTGTGTGTGTGTGTGTGTGTGTTTAATATAGCACAAGTGTTTTTTTTTTTTTTCTTTTGTTGAAAACCACACGTTTTAGGTAATATATTGTAGCGACTCTGTATACTGATTCTCCTATCCTGTCCCTGGAGATTGTTTTTGTTGTTTGTGCTTTTGTTTGTTTTGTGCCTTAACTAGACTATTTTAGTGAAGCCTATTTCCCTCAGTGTGAAGTGTTTGATTTTGTTTCTCAGAGGATGCATGTAATCTTGGGTGTGCACATACTCACTTTGGGGTGACAGTGGTTTAATCAAGATGTCATTGACTGTCTCTTTTCCTGATCTCTCTGTTAAACTATATATCTCACTTGTCATTATACTCAAATTTAGGCTTCATTAATTACTGACCAATTGCTCTATTGTTTTAAACAATGTCTGGGAGGTTACCTTCTCCATATTCTGATTCAATTAAATTTGGACATGAGTAATTTTGAGGCTAGTCTTTGGTTTGTTCTGAGGAGAAGAGATGATCTGGTTGGAAATAGGACTGTTTTGGTGCGTTAATTCTTAGTGGCAAACTCTTAACCATTGTAGCATCCAGAGTTGTCGCAACCACACTTAAAATGTGTGGTTTTCAACAACAAGAGAACCCTGTCCCACTTTTATTTAATTTTGATAGATAGCAAAAAAACTAAGCCTTACTTATTTCAGACAGTAAAAATAAATAACTTCTCACTGTTCAACTATTCTAGGGATTAGCTATAAGGGTTGATACTTACATGAAAGAAATTTGTTTTTTTTTCCCCCCTGAGGTACTTACTCAGAGCCCTTATTATAGGTACAGTCTATGTCAAGGATGTTCACATATTTGGAAGGATTTGGCTTCTTATTTTTTATCTGACATCATTTAGAAATGAGCCTGTTATAAACATCCCTTTTAGTAATTTTTTACAAAAAATAATCATTTTAATTGGAGGTTAATTACAATATTGTAGTGGTTTTGCAGTACATTGACGTGAATCAGCCATGGGTGTACATGTGTTCCTCATCTTGAGCCCCCTCCCACCATTTTTATACTATTTTTTCATAGTAGTAATTTTTTTTCCTGCACATGCATATTTCCTAAAAATTACCATGGCAATTTTTCAAAATGAAGATGTAGTTTTAGTGATTTGTGAAAGTGCTATACAATAACTAGGGAATTTGACCTAAAAGGCTTTTGAGTTTGCATTCCTCACCAGTGAAGAAACAAGCTGGTCTGGTTTTCCTTCTTTGCTTACCAAATATAGATATTGTATAGTTATTAAAATTCACTCTAGTCAATGTCCATGGAGAGTGAAAGTTTACCTAAATAACTCAAGGGAGCTGGAATTGCAAAAAATGTGTCAGAAACAAATTATAGAAGGACAACTTGCTTGCATGTTTTGTCAAAGTAGAAGTAGAATATTGAAAATTATGAAATTGATTTATTGACTTTGGTCACTACTATTGGAAATATTAGAAAACTTTATACTGATTGATATAAAACTGATCACTTCATTGATCACTCAATGAAGCTTAAAATTTCAAAAGGATACCCTGAGCTCCTTAATTATGTTTCAGGTTGTTAAATTAGAGATGTTTATACTTGTCTCCTAGAGACTTTATGTCTTGAGCTTTCTGTGTAGAAGGAAAGATGTTTGCATAGAGAATGACTTGTGAAGTACAAATAGTTTTCATCTATCCAAGATCTTGCTGTCCTAAGGCTCAACTTCAGGAGAATCTGCTTCCAAACTCAACACTGTGCTGTTGCCAGATCTCAAGTTCTTGCTGGCTGTTTGCTTGAGATATTCAGTTTCTTGCCACATGGGCTTCTCCATGGGGAAGCTTGCATAACATCTGACTTCTCTAGAGCAAGCCAGCAAGAGAGAAAGAAAACGGATGGATATGAGAGTGAAAGTGGGAGGGAAGGAGAGAGAGAGAGAGAGGAAGTGATGGAAGTCATGGTCTATTTGTAACCTAATTGTGAAAGTGCTAGCCCATTACTTTTGCCAAATTCTATTTTTTAGAAGCATATTGTTAGGTCCAGTGACTCAAGGGAAGGAGAGTGCATAAAAAGTGAATACCAGAATGCAGGACTATATTAGAGAGTAGTCCAGTAGTACGAACAGAATGACAGTACTTGCATTTGTCATCCACTCTTTTTTGATAAGAGTTTAGCTTTTAGTCATTTTATGATCTTGATTTTAAAGCCATTATACTAATATGGTTAAAGCAGGAATCACAGTGAAATTTTCTGCAATGACAGCATTAAAGGACATAAGTACCCTCTGCTAGCAGGGCTTCTTAGGTGGTGTAGTTTGTAAACACTCCACTGGCAAATGTAGGAGATACAAGAGATGCATATTTGATCCCTGGGTTGGGAAGATCTCCAGGAGGAAATGGCAACCCACTCCAGTTTTCTTGCCCAGAAATGGACAGAGGAGTCTTGCGGGCTGTAGTCGCAAAGAATTGGACATGACAGAGCACAAGCACAAGCATGAATGCTCTGTTGGCCTTATCACTTGTGTTTGCTGAGATTTTTTGCAGACAGTTATTACTACCTTTACTTTCCCTGTGTCATCCCATTGAAAAAATTTAGGAAGACCTGTGACTATTTGTCTCAGTTCAGTTCAGTCACTCAGTCGTGTCCAACTCTTTGCGACCCCATGGGCTGCAGCACGCCAGACATCCCTGTCCATCACCAACTCCCAGAGTTTAATCAGACTCATGTCCACTGAGTCAGTGATGCCATCCAACCATCTCATCCTCTGTCATCCCCTTCTCTTCCTGCCTTCAATCTTTCCCAGCATCAGAGTCTTTTCCAATGAGTCAGTTCTTTGCATCAGGTGGCCAAATTATTGGAGTTTCACCTTCAGCATCAGTCCTTCCAAAGCATATTCAGGACTGATTTCCATCACCCCAGTTCAAAAGCATCAATTCTTTGGCATTCAGCTTTCTTTACAGTTCACCTGTCACATCCATACATGACTATTGGAAAGACCATAGCTTTGATTAGATGGACCTTTGTTGGCACAGTAATGTCTCTGCTTTTTAATATGCTTTCTAGATTGGTCATAACTTTTCTTCCAAAGAACAAGTGTCTTTCAATTTCATGAGTACAGTCACCATCTACAATGATTTTGAAGCCCCCCAAAATAAAGTCTGCCACTGTTTCTACTGTTTTCCCATCTATTTGCCATAAAGTGATGAGACCAGATGCCATGATTTTAGTTTTCTGAATGTTGAGCTTTAAGCCAACTTTTTCACTCTCCTCTTTCACTTTCATCAAGAGGCTCTTCAGTTCCTCTTTGCTTTCTGCCATAAGTGTGGTGTCATATATGAGGTTATTGATATTTCTTCTGTTAATCTTGACTCCAGCTTGTGCTTCATCCAGTCCAGCACTTCTCATAATGTACTCTGCATATAAGTTAAACAAGCACGGTGATAATATATAGCCTTGACATACTCCTTTTTCTATTTGGAACCAGTCCTTTGTCCCATGTCCAGTTTTAACTGTTGCTTCTTGACCTGCATACAGATTTCTCAGAAGGCAGGTCAGGTGGTCTCGTATTCTCATCTGTTTAAGAACTTTCCACAGTTTGTTGTTTCCACCATTTGTCTGAATATACTTTATAGGCTTCCCCATGGTCCTAGAGGTAAAGAACTCACCTGTCAATGCAGGAGGGTTAAAAAATGCAGGTTTGATCCCTGGATGGGGAAGATTCCCTAGAGGAGGGAATGGGAACTCAATCCAGTATTCTTGCCTGGGAAGTCGTATGAACAGAGGAGCCTGGTGAGTTACACTCCATAGGCTTGCAAAGAATCAGATATGATTGAAGTGACAACACACACACACTTGTGTAGATGGTGTTTCTTGATTGGATTTATTATATTACCCATAGGAGAAACTATATTAAAAGCAGGAGCATTTTATTTTATAGAAATTGGTTTGATTTGTAGGATTTTTATTTTCAAAATGGTAAATAGTAAAACAGTGCAATACACATAAATACAAATGCAGAATCTATTTCATAAATCCAAAATATTATCTTATGCATTGAGCTAAATGAGGTCTGATTCTTAAAAGGATTGGGCTAGCCAGTTGAAATAAAGGAAAACTGGGGGGGAAAAGGGAAAGAAAATATCCTCTTTTAGTTCATTGGAAAAACATTTTTAAATCACAAATTTTCAAGTCTTTATGCACAATTCTCATGATAAGGAAAATAATATGTGAATGGTATACCCTCTTAGTGAGATGAGAAAGACCTAATATATTTTCTAAATATGATATGGCTTATATTGAACTTTGAAAATATGCTGTTATATTTCAAAGAACATAATGTAACACTTGGTTTATATACACCTATATGTTATAATAGCATTATGGCTACAGGAAATCATCTAACCCCCCTTCTTCAAATGTAGAAAGGAGACAAATACTGCAACTATATAGTACTTATCTCATAAGATATTTTTTTGATTAAGTGATAAACTATAAACATGTTAAGGATCAGGTCTTGTTTTCACTAATTGTTGAATCCCTAGTACCCCTATAACAATGCCTGGAACTCCGATGGTATTCATTACATACTTGGCATTAAGCCAATATGTCCAGTTTAGTACCTGACAGATAGTAAACATTCAATAAATACTGACAATTATGTTTATCTATCCAACAATAAAATACATTTTTCTAAAGTCAGTGAGGATGTTTTAAGTCAAAATAGTCAAGCAGAAGTTGCAGAATCACCTGTCAGGAACTGGAAAAGATTGCTCTGTTAGAAAGATCTATTGGTCTACATGCTTTTAAGTATGGTATGTTGTAACTACTTTTTTAGAATTGATGAATTGATATGCTTACCTCCCTTTTGAGCATTACAAAACATAGTTACAATTTTACTCTCTCCCCATGCTCTTCTCTGGTCAAATTAGGGTGAGAAAATTAGCACAAAATACTCAGAGACCCTGATTTACTAAATTTTGATTTAGATCAGTTTGATCTATCTTCTCTAGAATCAACAGCTCAATAATACTTGAAAGGGAAAAAATATATATATATTTCTCTTCAAGATAAATTAAATATTATAATTCTTTCATGTTTTTTAAGCAACAAGGAAATTGTATGTGATATATACTAAAATAATTCATTCAATAAATTCTTCAAAAAGATAATTAAATCTTTTAATGAACTTATTTCTCTAATTTTAACAGTAAATTATGTCAGATAATTACTCTAAAAAGATGGCTTTTGACCAGCAGTGACAAGAGGCAGAAACACTTGGATTCTAACTCCAGCCTCCCTATTTACTGCTAAGAGACCTTGAGAAGGTTTGTACATAGAGCTGTTACATAGAGCTATTGCAACTTTGAATGGAGGTAATAGATTTTAAACACTTAACAGAATCTCCCTACATTATCATTAAACCAATACATGTTAGCTATAATATTTAGTCATATTACTAAATAGACAGTCTGAGCATTCTTTTCTTATTTAAACCAATACACGTTAGCTATAAAATTCAGTCATATTACTAAATGGACACAGTCTGAGTATTCTTTTCTTCTTGAAGAATTAAATATTTGACTTCAAGTCTGTTGTTATTTTCCTAATGCAACACCAGGAGAGGAAGCAACAAAGTGAATGATCCCTCTTTCTCTGACCTTTAGTCCATTGTTCCAACATATGATTTCCTAAGCCCAGATCAGAGGAGTAACAAGAACCAACACATATTCCCATTGTGACTTTCTCTGACAACTCACAGCAGGCTAGAATAAAATAGGATGGAATAGGCTGAGTCATTTTTTTAATCTTAAAAATTTTAGATTCTCTTCATTTTCTTTCTGCTTGATGTATTCTGAAAATAGTTTACAGAAGTTAAATTTCGTCTTTTTCTTCTAGGATACTATTAATACATATTTTTAAAATCTGGTTTTCTTTTATTTTATATGAAATTGTTAGATACACACACACACATATATATATAAATGTGACAATATATATTCTCACATGTTTTATTTTCCCAGATATCTGTTTTGTAACTTTTATATTACATTAAGATCTGATATTGACATATTTGTAACTGTTCTAAGCTAGGATAATGTATGAATGACATTTTGATATCATGAATTTCATTTTCTCAGTTATTTTTTACATGGCATCTTTGCCTTCATTGAATTTTTTCCACGGATATGATCATTAATTGTATTTTTCCAGTTTCAGCTTGGTCATTTGTAGTCCTTGCCTTGAAAAATACATTTAAAAAAAAGTTAGGGTCCAGAAAAATGACTGTGTTATGGTCCAGAAAAATGAAATGACATAGTCATAGTCTAGGACTATGACTTCTTATAGTCATAGTTCTGTGCCAGTCCAGATTTGATGCAGGATCAGGATGCTTGGGGCTGGTGCACTTGGATGACCCAGAGGGATAGTACGGGGAGGGAGGTGAGAGGGGGTTCAGGATGGGGAACATGTGTACACTCGTGGCGGATTCATGTTGATGTATGGCAAACCAATGCAATATTGTAAAGTAAAAATAATAATAATAATAATAATAAATAAATGATAAATGGTTTAAAAAGTTCTGTGCCTTATAGGTCTACAAATTATAATTGATATTTATAACTAGCCAACATAAATCTTTTTCTATAATATTTTGATAAACTTTTAATGTATTACTTTGTTAAACTTTACTTTTTTAGAATAGTTTTACTGTTGTAGAATAAATTTACAGAAAAGTTGCTGAGATAGTACAGCTAATTCCCATAAACCCAATTTCCTTTATTAATATCTTATGTTAATATATTTTGTTATGTTTATATCTCTTACTAAAATCTGTACTTTATTCAGGTTTTCTTAGTTTTTACCTAATATCTATTTTCTCTTCTAGGATTCCACATTACATTTAGCTGTCGTGTCTCCTTAGGCTCCTCTTGGCTGTCACAGTTTCTCAGATTTTCCTAATCTATAATGGCCTTGACATTCTGGGGAGTATTTTGTGGAATGTTCTTTAATTAAGAGTTGTCTGACCTTTTTCTCTCATAATTTGACTGGAGTTACAGGTCCACATAGGTAAAGTACCATTCTCATCATATCATATCAAGGGTAAATGCTATCAACCTTTATTATCACTGTTAATGTTAACTTTGACCATCTGCATTTTGTGTATTTTAAAAAATTAAGTTGCTCATTTAAAGGCCATTTTCATTAGGACACCAAATATTGTGCAGACTTGTGTTGATGTATTTGTGTTTGGGAATGTCTGGTCTAAACAGCTTTCCCACTGTTTCACCTTGTGCATCATCCACTGGCACAGCTTAAGGTGAAGTTGAGAAAGGGGTAGGCCTTTTATTTTAACTCAGAGGCATTAGCCCACTCAAGGAATGATTCTAATCTGAACTGGAGATAGATGAGTGAAAGTAGGGGTTGAATATGATGACTTGGAAGTGGGTCTTATAAAAAATAGACAGTGGTCAGAGCCCAGACGCATAGACTGTTAGCAATCTATCTTCAGAAATTAGTGTGTGTGTGCGTGTTAAATTACTTCAGTCATGTCTGACCCTTTGCAGCCCTTTAAACTATAGGCTGCCAGGCTGTTCTGTCCAAGGGATTCTCCATGGAAGAATACTGGAGTGGATTGTCATGCCCTCCTCCAGGGGATCTTCCAGATTCAGGGATTGAACTTGCATCTTGCATGTCTCCTGCGTTACCAAGTGGGTTTTTACTACGAGCGCCACCTGGGAAGCCCAGGAAATAGGGTACCCAGTTGCAAACCACTGGAGAGTCTCAATTATAAAAATTGGGAGAAAAAAAATATACTGAAGAAAATAAAATCAGCACTCTTGTGTGCACATACTTTCTCAGGACTAACACTGGCACTTCAATTTGGACTGATTTTAGACTTCCCTGTCAGAACTGCACTAGTTGCTGTCTTTGCTTGGTTGGACTTGCAGAGAGATGGCTTCGGTGACCCCAGCTAAACATTTGGAGGAGGACTGGGCTGATTTTAATATAGCATCAAGAAACTGAACACTCTGATCATTCATTTACATGAAATAAAGTTGAAGGACAAGGTGCCAGTAGTTCAAATTGTATAGAGTAAGTAGCATGCCCAGAATGAGAACTCAGAATCCTCATTTTTTTTCCTGTTTTTTATTCCTTTATAGTTTAAGTTTTTGTAAATCTTTCTAAAATAATTATTACATTTTGTGTTATTTCTTTAATAATATTTATTTTATCCAGATATTCTATTTTAACTAATTTTTTTCACACAACAGTATCAAATCATTTAAGGGCTTTACTGGATTTTTATTACTTCTTATATCAAGCACCAGATTTTGAATTACATAAGATGTGTATAAGAGACAGCCCTAGTACCCCTATAACAATGCCTGGA
>SJYC01119792.1:0-21452 GCA_006408675.1 Madoqua kirkii
TAGGCAAATCATCACTTGGGGTTTAGTAGCATAGTTGTTTTCTTAATGTTGTTCTTGTTTTACTTTAAAAAAACAAAAAACACTTTCAAGATTGAATGTTCGATTGGTTAAATAGCAAGCCTTCTGTCTTACTCAGGATGTCCTCTTTGTAAAACTAAAGTCCATTATGTTTATCTCTGCACATAGTGATCAAAGCCATTTGGAGTGTTTCAAAAAGATATTAGTGTTTCTCTTAAAGCCCTCATAGGTCACAGAATTAGCAGGGATCTCAAAAACCCCTGTGGTCATCATACTATTGTGATCACAGCAATAACATTTATTTTTTTCTCATTTCCTCTCTTCCAGACATCTTTTCTTTCAAGTCTATCATGCACCCCACTGTTGAATCAATTTTTCTTAAAACCCTTCTTCATCCATATCAGTTCAAGGCGCAAACAACTTTGATCCTCTCTTGTTTATAGGACAAAGTCCAGATTCCTTGTGCTTGCATTCAAGATCCTTTACAGTTTTTACAACAATTTCTTTTCTCTTCCAAGAGAACAGAAGCTCTTTTCATCATATCTTCAACATGCCACAGACATCTCCATTTCTGGACCTGAAAAATTCCCCCTTCCATGGCAGTTTGTACTCAGACTCAAAATTCAAGTGATTTTCTCCATGAAGACTCCCTTATATTCTCCTACTCTTTAAATTTATGTTCAGTTCAGTTCAGTTCAGTTCAGTTGCTCAGCCATGTCCAACTCTTTGCGACCCCATGAATCGCAGCGTGCTAGGCCTCCTTGTCCATCACCAACTCCTGGAGTTCACTCACTCACGTCCATCGAGTCAGTGATGCCATCTAGCCATCTCATCCTCTGTTGTCACCTTCTCCTCCTGCCCCCAATCCCTCCCAGCATCAGAGTCTTTTCCAATGAGTCAACAAAGTTTTCTATTCTCTCTCCTCCCTTAATAATTTATGTATGTTGCTTGTACAAACGGATGCAGTTGTCAAGTAATGAGATGATTTCATGAGCCAAAGAATATATTCTTTAATTCCTTATAAGACCAAGCTTATAGTGCATGTGTGCATGCTCAATCATATCCTATTCTTTGCAGCCCCATGAACTGTAGCTCCTCTGTCCATGGGATTCTCCAGACAAGAATACTGGAGTGAGTTGCCAGTTCTTGCTCCAGGGAATCTTTAAACCCAGGGATCGAACCCAGTCTCCTGCATCTCCTGCATTGGCAGGCAGATTTTTACCACTGAGACACTTGGGAAGACCTCACTTATAGTAAAAGCTGAATTAATTTTTTTTTGTTGACCTTGAAACATTGGTTTAGTCTCCATCCCCCAGCAAATCGATTAATTAGCAAAAGTTATTTTCTCATTCTCTAAAACAGAAATTTTTTAATGAAGCTACCACTTTCTGTCTCATTTCCAAATAAAAAAGAAGTTACTTCAAAAATTCTCCAGAAATCGTTTCTTAATTGAGTAACACCTTGCCTGTTATTCGTGAATGTGAATTATAATCAACTTAAAAAAAAAACAAACAAACTTGACTTGATGTCCAAATACTCTAAATCAACAAGTAATTGTGAGGACAAACATCTGTACTTTAAAAAATTCTAAGGGGAGCTTATCTGTTCAGAACCACTGCTTTAATAGTTTGGAAAGCTTTTGAACTGTGGTGTTGGAGAAGACTCTTGAGAGTCCCTGGGACTACAAGGAGATCAAACCAGTCAATCCTAAAGGAAATCAGTCCTGAATATTTATTGGAAGGAGTGATGGTGAAGTTGCAACTCCAGTACTTTGGCCACCTGATGTGAGGAACTGACTCATTGGAAAAGACCCTGATGCTGGGACAGATTGAAGGCAGGAGGACAAGGGGACAACAGAGGATGAGATGGTTGGATGGCATTATCACCTCAATGGACATGAGTCTGAGCAAGCTCTAGGAGCTGGTAATGGAAAGGCGAGCCTGGTGTGTTGCAGTCCATGGGGTTTCAAAGAGTTGGACACGACTGAGCAACTGAACTGAACTGAACTTTATCTATACCTTTTAAAAGAATGAAACAATCTAGTCTTGATTTTCTTAGAAAACTCGTTACAACCTTCATCTTCTTCTTTTCACTTTATGTATCATACAGTGGTTCATGACACACTGATTTTAGGTATGAAGATTGGTGGCTCTAAGACTGATTCTCATTAGAGAAAATTGACTCTTATCACTGATACTCCACTTTTCCTCAAAACATCTTTTGTAGACCACTAGAAACAGAATCATCCAAGTTGCTTTCTAAATACTCCAATTCTTGCTTTTCCCCACACAGGGTTATTCCCGTGTATCCTAAAGCTTGCACACCACTCTAAATATTATTCACCATTTTATGATGTAATTGAGTGTGTGATGGTAACAAACCTGAAATCATAGATTGGTGTGATGCTTCATAGGAGAACCTTGAAAGGATGAACAGTTGTAGCACATTTGCTTACTTTGATAATTTAATGACTTAAGATGCAGGCTAGGCCATGTAAATAGATGATTAAAATATTCCATGACTTAAGTAAGATAAAACCTTGATTCTCACTCAACAATTCAGATGTGAGTGGTCCAAAGCTGACAGACTGAATATGACCCAGAGTTATCTGAGACTTGGTTGGAGAAAGAGTTGTATCTGACATTCCAAGTATGTGATTGCCTTCATTAAGCCCAAAGCAACTGCCCCAGATATAGCTATTTCCTGGTCAGCAAGAGAGGGAAAGATTGCTCAGGGGAAGTAGCCTTTTATTTGGAAAGAAAAAAAAGAATGAAACTGGCATGTATTAGTTCATCTCATAATTCATTAGCATGTACTTAGACACCTACTCACACCTAGCTGCAAGGGAGGCTGACAGTCTCTCAGTTGGTAGCCAGGTGCCAAGCTACAACTCTAGGATTCTGATGGCTAAACAGAGGGAAATAGATGCTAACCATCCATTACTGGTTTCTGCTCCAGATATACTCTATTAGTTTTTGTATTTGCCTTAATTTCTTGCAAGAAACTAGAGTTTTTTTTTTGGGTGGGGGGAATGTGATATCTAAACAATATACTTATAATTACATAAAAGTTATACAATATAGTATATGTCAGTTCAGTTCAGCTCAGTTCAGTTGCTCGGTCATGTCCGACTCTTTGCGACCCCATGAATCGCAGCACGCCAGGCTTCCCTGTCCATCACCAACTCCCGGAGTTCACTCAGACTCACACCCATCGAGTCAGTGATGCCATCCAGCCATCTCATCTTCTGTTGTCCCCATCTCCTTCTGCTCCCAATCCCTCCCAGCATCAAAGTCTTTTCCAATGAGTCAACTCTTCACATGAGGTGGCCAAAGTACTGGAGTTTCAGCTTTAGCATCATTCCTTCCAAAGAAATCCCAGGGTTGATCTCCTTCAGAATGGACTGGTTGGATCTCCTTGATACATAAAAATATTTTTAACGTGTTCTGAGACACAATTTCCAATATGTGGTGTGTTTGGGGACGGGGTTACCACACCAATAAGCAGTTCTCAAAAAACTGGGTATCTGAGTGTCAGATTCTATTGGCTGAGGGCTTAGTCCTACATGTTGACTCCCCCCTCCACTTCAGGCTCCAATCACAAGTCCATGTTGTCACCTGGGCGTCTGAATAAACTGGCTGTAGGCTGAAGGCTTCCTCCTTGGGTTTGTTTCATTTGTCAGAGTGCTGACAGAACTCAGAGAAAATTTTACCTAACAGATCTCCAGTTTATTATTAAAGGATATAACTCAGGAAGAGACAAATGGAAGAGGTGCACAGGGGAGAGAAGAGCTTTCAGACCCTTTTTGAGCAAGCCGGTCTCTCCTAGTCTCCACATATTCACTATCCTGAGGTTCTCAGAACCCTGTTCTTGTGACTTTTACGAAGGCTTTATTACTTAAGCACAATTGATTAAATCATTGACCATTGGAGAGTTGGGTTGGGAAGATCCCCTGGAGGAGGGCATGGCAAGCCACTCCAGTATTTTTGCCTGGAAAATCTCCATGGACAGAGGAGCCTGATGGGCTACAGTCCATGGGGTTGCAAAGTTGGACACGACTGAACAACTAAGCACACACAGTTATTCTTGAATCTGAACAGCCTGGCATTTTGTTTCAAAAACAATTTGATTTGGTATGACTTACCCATCCCAAATCCTTTGCTACTGGTTCAAATGGTAAAGAATCTGCTTGCAATGTGGGAGATTCTGGTTTAATCCCTGGATGGGGAAGGTCTTCCGGAGAAGGAAATGGCAAGCCACTCCAGTATTCTTGCCTAGAGAATTCCATGGACAGAGGAGCCTGTTGGGCTTACAGTCCATGGGGTTGCAAAGAGTTGTGCACAACTGAGTAACTGATACTTTCACTTGACTTCCCAAAGCTAGTCTAATTTATTCAGTGAGTCTCCCCTTCAAGACCACATAACACTGTTATGGAGTCCAAGCTTGGTCTGCTCCTTAGATGATAGATCATAACATCCATCTTCCTGGGGCCTGATGCCAGATTTTTTTTTTTTAATGAATCATTGATGGGGCAAGGTGAGGAAACAAAGCAAAAATGCCATTTAATTTTTGCAAATGTTTTCTAGAATGGTAAGTCTCAGCCAGGGGGATATGTTATTTTCACTTCTGCACAGTCATTTCATGTGTGGTTTGAAATGGAATATCTCCTGTCATATCAACAAAGATGGCACAGCTATCTACAATTCCAATTCCAGCCCCTCACCCGAAATGTAAATTTCTGAGCCAGGCTGGTAAACAGCAGATGAGGGGCTCCATCTGCCACACAAAGAATTCAAGAATGTTAGTGAAAGTTGCTAAATTGTGTCTGACTTTTTTAGACCTTATATACTATCCAGTCCATAGCATTCTCCAGGCCAAATACTGGAGTGGGTAGCCTTTCCCTTCTCTAGGGGATCTTCTCAACCCAAGGATTGAACCCAGGTCTCTCTCATTGCAGGGAGATTCTTTACCAGTTGAACCACAAGGAAAGCCCAAGAATACTGGAGTGGGTAGCCTATCCATTCTCCAGCAGATCTTCCTGATGCAGGAATTGAACTGGGATCTCCTCCATTGCAGGTGGATTCTTTACTAACTAAGCTATGAGAGATCTGATTATCTCCCTGAGGCAGGCCATTATGTATGCCTATGGTAATGAAAGAGGCAAGACAGGGTTAAAGTCACAGATGGAGATTCAATATGAACTCAAATTTAAGGCTTTCCATTCACAATATTGTTAGTTTACTTTTCTCAGTAATCTGCTTGGTGAGTATGAGTTGCTGAATTTGCCTTCTTCCACTCTCTTTGAAGAAGAGCATTCACTTTCTCTTTCCTCCACTTTCCAGAGGCCTCCTCTTTTCTCTCTGTGCACTCAAAGGTGGAGCTTGTGGCTCTGTAATATCATCTGCCAATTCCAAGTTACCAGTAGAGCCAGTGGAAATTGCTGTATGAGGCAGGGATCTCAAATACCTTGCTGTATGATAACCTAAAGGGATGGGATGCGCCAGGAGATGGGAGGGGTTTCAAGCAGGAGGGGACAAAAGTAAGCCCATGGCCGATTCATGTTGATATATGGCAGAAACCAACACAATATTGTGAAGTAATTACCCTCCAATTAAAAATAAATTAAAATTAAAAAGGAGCTGTTGGTTTAAATAAATCCTGATTTTTTTTAACATTGCACATACCTCTTTCCCCTGGCTTTTGCCTCCCTATCATATCAACTTCCTTATTTGTCCATTTGAGATTCAGTTGTTGAAAACGTACTCTATAATAGGCCACTGTGCCAAGGGCTAGAATTGGAGAAAACACTCCTTCCCTTAGAGGGAACATGAACTAGTAGTATAGAAAGATGCTAAGCCAATATATAGAATAATATTATGAGTTTTGAGATCAAAGTAGAAATAGATATAACAGGAAACATTTGATGTTCAACAGAATAACAATTCCAAAGTTTTTGCCTCTTTGGTTTTGATATTTCTCCTAAGTGCTGTTTTCCTGTTTTGTTTTTGTTTTGGGTACTATTATTGTTTTTCTCGTTTTACTTAATTGAAGAAAGTTTTCTATTAATTTCCTTATGTCTCCTAAACCTTAAGACCCTTGATCTGGGTCCTATGTAAGTGGACTGCTTTTCTGTTTCCTCAGTGACCTGGCCTGTTTTTGACTTCTCGTAGGATCCCCACCAGCTCTTTGAGCCTCTCACAGTTTTGGACTGAACCACTATGACATCCTGCTGCTTTTCCCATCTGTCTCATATTCCTGTAGAAATTCCTGTTTCTAAGGATGAATTTAACGCATTCGCTTGCTTCTCTTGCCTCTGAACTTTCTCCCATCTCTATACTTTCTATAAGTACCTTGGCATGTCATTTTGAAATATTGACACTTTTCCTGGTCTCAGGGTCACAAGTAAAATAAATAATGTTTTCATATCATTACCATGGTACTTCAGATTTTAGAGACTTTTACATATGTCAGAATCATTTGTACTCTCCACAATTTATTAATAAAAAATAAAATCACAGCGAGGGTATGTGATTTGATTCAGTGTTATAGTTAGTAAGAAATTAAGATTTAAACTCAAGATTTATAAACTCTCCACATCAACTACATTCTTTGGAGAAACTACATTTTGGCCTTTTCCACCAAAGTTATATCTACCATAAAAACTTCTCTCCATGTTTATCACTTGAGCTAGCATGAATCATTTTCCTGTTATTAAAAAATAGATAATTTAGATATATTTACATTTTATAAAAACTGAGGTTGTTAAAGAAAGGAAGGGAATTGCTTGTGCCAGAATAAGAGGAAAAACTGAGGGCAGAATGGCAAGTTAAGTATTTTGCTTGGCACTAAGACTGGAGGGTAGAGATGTCAGATTATGTCTGATATAGGATCTTGGTGCTAATGAGTAGAGTTGAGTCTGCGTTGGAATAAGATATATAATAACCTTGAACCTGAGTAAGAGAATGGGAACTAACACCTGCACCTCTACAAAGAATAAAGTTAAAGAGGAAATAGGAAAAGTTTGTTCACCAGCACAAGAATGTAACAAAGAAATAGACTTTACCATAGCCCTCAGTGGGAAGAAGATATTCTGGTGAGAAATTGAAGTCCTAGTTCAGAAACACAAATGGGCATGGAGTCTGAAGTTATTTTACAAATATTTTGCCAGACTCCTCAAGACAGATAATTAATTAAAAAGCATTCTGAACTAGTGAACACCCTGAGGGTGTGAAGAAGCAAAGACAAAGCAGTTATATAATTGAACAATCCAGTGTGTAGAGGACTTATACCGGAAAAAAATTCTTACTAAAAATGAGCTCATGAGAAAAAATAGAAAGCACATAAGGAAATATTTCAGTTTGAGGGAGTTAACCAACAAGTATTTAAGGACTAGCTCCCTTGGAACTTGAGATAATAAAGCAATTGCATAGAGGTCATATAATAGACTATTACATGATCTAGATAGCATATTGAAAAGCAGAGACATTATTTTGCCAACAAAGTCCGTCTAGTCAAGCCTATGGTTTTTCCAGTGGTCATGTATGGATGTGAGAGTTGGACTGTGAAGAAAGCTGAGTGCCAAAGAATTGATGCTTTTGAACTGTGGTGTTGGAGAAGACTCTTGAGAGTCCCTTGGACTGCAAGGAGATCCAACCAGTCCTTTCTGAAGGAGATTAGCCCTGAATTTTCTTTGGAAGGAATGATGCTAAAGCTGAAACTCCAGTACTTTGGCCACCTCATGTGAAGAGTTGACTCACTGGAAAAGACTCTGATGCTGGGAGGGATTGGGGGCAGGAGGAGAAGGGGAAAACTGAGGATGAGATGGCTGGATGGCATCACGGACTTGATGGACGTGAGTCTGAGTGAACTCTAGGAGTTGGTGATGGACAAGGAGGCCTGGCGTGCTGCAATTCACGGGGTCGCAGAGTCGGACACGACTGAGCAACTAAATTGAACTGAATAGTCTATTACACTATTAAAAATACTTAAGCAAAAAGAAGATTAGAATCATAGAAAAACAATAGAAGACAATGACAAAGTAGCTTTCACATTTGACAAAGAACAGAATAAAGTATCTGCCAACAAAGAAAGTAATCATTAAACTAAAATTCAGAAAGTGGTTATATCGAACATTATACAACTGAAGAGATTTTCAGTGAAACAAATCTGAGGAAACTATATAGAATGAAGCACATAGGATACAGTGATGGGAAATATGAAACAGATGGTAAGAGATGGAATGGAATGAGAATCTGAAAATTAATATGCTGCTGCTGCTGCTGCTGCTAAGTCGCTTCAGTCGTTTCTGACTCTGTTCGACCCCATAGATGGCAGCCCACCGGGCTCCCCAGTCCCTGGGCTTCTCCAGGCAAGAACACGGGAGTGGGTTGCCATTTCTATCTCCAATGCATGAAAGTGAAAAGTGAAAGTGAAGTCTCTCAGTCATATCTGACTCTTTGCGACCCCATGGACTGCAGCCTACCAGGCTCCTCCGACCATGGGATTTTCCAGGCAAGAGTACTGCAGTGGGTTGCCATTGCCTTCTCTGGATGATTAATATGAACCACCTCTAAAATTGAGAATGTGTGGAAGTTATCATTTTTTCTGAATGTGCAAATGCACCGAATAACCTTCTAGTTCAGATTCTAAGGTCATGATGACACCTTCATCCGATGCAGTATTGTGGGCATCAGTGGACATTTGGAATGACAGTTTAAGTAAACCCAGCTTTCTGGGAGTTGGATGAGGGAGGTGTGGATTTACGGCATCCCAGAATTTCTTTCTTTCCTTATTTTTATTACTGAAAACTTTAATAGCTCTAACATTATTTTTTAATCCATCTTTTTTTTTCATTTTAACACATTTCTTTGTGTTTGTCTGTGTATATCTAACTCATGTCTGACTACTTATCTGGCTAGTCATTACATTTGGGATTTGATGTTTGAAAAGTAATGTTCAGTGTACCAAGAAATTAACATTTCTTTCAGACATGCCTGACTGACACAGTAGAGCAAAAGATCATTAAAAAAATCTTAATAAATTTAAGAATACTGAAATCATATTACATTTTTTCCTGACCACAGTGGTATAAAACTAGAAATCAATTACAAGAAGAAAACTAGAAAATTCACAAATACATGGAGCTAAAACAATATGCTCCTGAACAAGCAATGGATCAAAAAAGAAATCAAAAGAGAAGTAAAACAAAATCTTGAGACAAATTAAAATGGAAACATAACATGTCAACATTTACAGGATGCAGAAAAAGCAATCCTAAGAGATAAGTTTATAGCAACAAATGCATAAATCAAGAAGAAAGAAAGGTCTCAGAAAAGCAGCCTAACTTTATATATTAAGGAATTAGAAAAAGAACAAACTAAGCCCAAAGTTAAGCAGACAGAAGAATATAACAAATATCAGAGTAGAAATAAATGAAATAGAAATAGAGATAGAAGAAGAAATAAATGAAACTAAGAACTGGTTTTTAAAAATAAAGAAAACAGACAAATCGTTAGCTAGCCTTACCAAGAAAAAAGAGCCTAAAATAAATAAAATCAGATATGAAAGGAAATATTACAAGTGAAATGATAGAAAAACAATGGATCATGAGAAGCTACTATGAACAATATACAGCAGTGAATTGAAGACATAGAAGAAATGAATACATTTCTAGAAACATAACAACCTTTTAAAATTGAATCATGAAGAAATAGAAATCTGAATAGATGAAATAGATGATTGCTGATTCGACTTCTCAGGAGGTCGAATCAGCAATCAAAAACCTGCAATCAAGAAAAGTTGTCTCCATTTCCCCCCAAGTTCTTCCTCTTAATTCCCTGTCTTAGAGAAAAGTACCCCAAACTACTTCTCTGTCACCCAAGTCACACACCTCAGTTTTCACACATACACACAGACGCAGCTATACATACATTTAATCACCATGTTTTGCTGTTTTAGCTCTCTGCTAAATTTTGGCTCTGTCCCTTCATCTCCACCTCCATCGCTCCAACCTTGGTTCAAGCCTTCAGCATTTATCATTTAGGTTACTGCCTCAACTCTGAACTGAATTTCTCGACTTCTTCCTTGCAATTTTATCTTCCCCAGTTTTGACTCTATTTCTACTTCCTCCTCACATTGCTGTATCAAAACATGCCATCCTTCTGATTTAATTATTGTAAGTGGCTTGTAGAGTTTGGGATAACTCCTTGGCATCCTACTCATTGCCTCTTGATTTGATTCTTTATTGCCTTTCCGAATACTAGCATACAACTGCCTTATCCCCTATGCACCTGTCCTTCTGTCGCTTACCCCTGCTATTTTGAAAGAAGGGCCTTCAAGTCCCTTTTGTGTAAGTAACTCCAAGCTTTTAGGAAGCTTCACTGATTTAATTCTCTCCTAACCTTCTTTCTTAGTCTGAATTCAGATGCTCACCCACATGGCCTCATTCGCTTTATCACACATTGTGTGTTTTTCTGTTTTTGCGCTTTCCTCAGTGTGATGTGATGATCTGTGTACTAGGATGATTCCAGCAAACGAACTGTTAGTTCTTGGAGGGCCAGACCAAGTCTTATTCATATTTGTTTTTCAAGCAGTCAGAACAGTGTCTGGCACAGACAATGAAGGCTGTACTATAAATGAATGAAGGGGTTACAGAGTTATCTTCTTTAGAGGGGTTCCTTCTTCTCCTGTCAAACCCTTTATCACTTCTATTTCCAATGTGAACCAGAGTCTTTCCCTCTGAGCCCTTTTTCTAAAGTGGATTTGATTTGTTCTTACAGCCTTTCTGTTTTGGAATAATAATCACTGCCCATGTAGGCTCCTCTACGTGAGGTCAAAGTCAATGATTTTACCTAATTTGCAGGGAGAAAACATTGAATTTTAGTTCTATTTTCCATCATTTAATTTTGTTTTTTAAATTAATCTTTTGGTTCAGCATGACCTCTCTTACCTTTCCCCAGTTCTGTCCTTTTTCAGTTATTTTATTCATTCCTCTACACTTCTGGTTTGCTCTGCTTTCTCTTTGTTTTTTTATTCTGCTGAAGCTAAAAGCAGTCTGTCACATTTTGTTCTTTCTTATTGGTCAATCTCTGGTCCATCACAAACTAATACAAGCTTTGGTATTGAATATATAATGGTTTCTCTTTGTGCTTGAAAAGGACATGCAGCACACAAAGTTGTCAAAGGAATATTTATCACAAGAGAAGTTGGAAAAACTGGAATAAACATATTGATCTATCATTGTCTTTTGATTGTGCTAAAATGAAACCAAGTAACCAATCATCCAGAATACTTACTAGCCTCAACACATATAAAATTGCTTAATTTCCAGCATAAACAAGGTTTATTGCTCTTAGAGTCAATATCCAAATGCTGGTATTTGCCTGATGAAATTCTTGATTTGATTCTTTATTGCCTTTCCGAATACTAGCATACAACTGCCTTATCCCCTATGCACCTGTCCTTCTGTCGCTTACCCCTGCTATTTTGAAAGAAGGGCCTTCAAGTCCCTTTTGTGTAAGTAACTCCAAGCTTTTAGGAAGCTTCACTGATTTAATTCTCTCCTAACCTTCTTTCTTAGTCTGAATTCAGATGCTCACCCACATGGCCTCATTCGCTTTATCACACATTGTGTGTTTTTCTGTTTTTGCGCTTTCCTCAGTGTGATGTGATGATCTGTGTACTAGGATGATTCCAGCAAACGAACTGTTAGTTCTTGGAGGGCCAGACCAAGTCTTATTCATATTTGTTTTTCAAGCAGTCAGAACAGTGTCTGGCACAGACAATGAAGGCTGTACTATAAATGAATGAAGGGGTTACAGAGTTATCTTCTTTAGAGGGGTTCCTTCTTCTCCTGTCAAACCCTTTATCACTTCTATTTCCAATGTGAACCAGAGTCTTTCCCTCTGAGCCCTTTTTCTAAAGTGGATTTGATTTGTTTCTTACAGCCTTTCTGTTTTGGAATAATAATCACTGCCCATGTAGGCTCCTCTACGTGAGGTCAAAGTCAATGATTTTACCTAATTTGCAGGGAGAAAACATTGAATTTTAGTTCTATTTTCCATCATTTAATTTTGTTTTTTAAATTAATCTTTTGGTTCAGCATGACCTCTCTTACCTTTCCCCAGTTCTGTCCTTTTTCAGTTATTTTATTCATTCCTCTACACTTCTGGTTTGCTCTGCTTTCTCTTTGTTTTTTTATTCTGCTGAAGCTAAAAGCAGTCTGTCACATTTTGTTCTTTCTTATTGGTCAATCTCTGGTCCATCACAAACTAATACAAGCTTTGGTATTGAATATATAATGGTTTCTCTTTGTGCTTGAAAAGGACATGCAGCACACAAAGTTGTCAAAGGAATATTTATCACAAGAGAAGTTGGAAAAACTGGAATAAACATATTGATCTATCATTGTCTTTTGATTGTGCTAAAATGAAACCAAGTAACCAATCATCCAGAATACTTACTAGCCTCAACACATATAAAATTGCTTAATTTCCAGCATAAACAAGGTTTATTGCTCTTAGAGTCAATATCCAAATGCTGGTATTTGCCTGATGAAAAGGGAAAATCTGTAGAATAATAATTTTATGTGATACTCCCTTTAATGTAAACATTTATAGTAACATTTTGAAACAAAAATCATATATACCAATTATATAATATCAAATTGAAATAGAAAAAAATGGGGCTATTATCTGTGTTTTCTAATTAATGCAAACTATTTATAGAATAGTAATGGAACATATATTGTGGTCTCATTACTATTCTATAAATGGGACATATATGATGGCAGAGAAGGCAATGGCACCCTACTCCAGTGCTCCTGCCTGGAAAAATCCCATGGACAGAGGAGCCTGGTGGGCTGCAGTCCATGGGGTCGCTGAGGGTCAAACATGACTGATGACTTCACTTTCACTTTTCACTTTCCTGCATTGGAGAAGGAAATGGCAACCCACTCCAGTATTCTTGCCTGGAGAATCCCAGGGACGGGGGATCCTGGTGGGCCGCTGTCCATGGGGTCACATAGAATTGGACACGACTGAAGTGACTTAGCAGTTGCAGCATACATGGTGGAAATATGTTATCCTGGTTACAGAGCAGGGACAGTGAAATTGTAAGGAGCGAAGTTTGAATTCTGGCTCTGTAACTTATTTGCCATTTGACCTTGGGTAAAACCTCAGTTCTTCATATGGCAATTTGTCTAAGTTATCTACTAATGACATTTTCTTTGTCATTATTTGCCAGCTTCCATGGCATATGTCTCCTTTCTTTGTGACTTCAGAGTCTGTGTTATAGTTTTCCTCTTTATCTCGAGTCTTCAAATAGATGATTTAAAATTCAGCTGACACTTTGATCTTATATTTCTTTCAGTTTCTCAGCGGCAGTGTCCATGTCTCTAAATTTCACCATCAACTGCTGTATCTTTCAGGATTTTTTACCTTTGATCTTTAGAAATAAGGGCTCTCTTTTACTACCACCATTCTACCTTCCAGTTATCTCACTATCCAACCCCCTATTGAATTTTCTAAACACATTGCCTAGCATCCTTCGGTCCCTATTTGGCACCGAGGTGCAGACACAGTTCTGTTTAGGAAGAATCTAGGTATCCATAAAGCCAAATGTTTTCCTTTTCAGGAAACCAGTTAGTCCTGCACTGAACTTACATGGCATTCAGTTGGTACTACCCTACATGTTACTCGTTCTGGTTTAAGTGCCCTACAAGGTTGTAAGTTGTTTGAGGGTAAGCCTGTCATCAAAGGCCAATACGGTGTGTGAGTATAGAAAACAGGCTTGCTGGTCTTGGTTCAAGTCTTGGCTCTGCCCCTTATAGACTACCTGGTTATTGCATTACCTTGTGTCTCAGATTATTACTCTGCTGTTGTGAGAATTAAACAAGTTACTACATGCAGAGCTTTTAGAAGAATGCCTGAAGATTGTACTGCTCAATACGTGTTAACCATTACTATAAACATCACTATTCTCTCTACTTCTATTCTAGAGACATGTTGTATATGTCAACAAGGCACATTTTAAAATGACTTGAATATGAATGCAATATACATACATAATGGGGAGGGCGGCAGTAGAGAGTAAGAGTGGGAAGAGGTAACCATTTCACATCACTCTTTCTCTGTACTTTTGCTTGGCTTATAAAATGAGAACTTCACAGGTATTGGGAGAAAAACTTTACTCTCTCTCTACCTTCTCAGGCCTACCTTCCAAGAGGAAGGCTCTTTTGAGCAGTGTGATGGAGAGGATCACTAAACATGCCTTCTTTTTCCCCCCATTTAAGGACTTTTATTCAATGACTTTTAATATAATCACAGAATTATGCAAAAACACATCAGTTTTAGAACATTTCATAATCCCCAAAGAAACCTCATGCCAATTAGTCGTCACCCCCCATTTCCCTCCAGATCCTCCCACCCTAGGATTAGGTGGGCACAAGTCTCTTTTCTTCCTTTGTGGAATTGCCTATTCTAGATATTTCACATAAACAGAATCATACAGTATGTAGTCCTTTGTGACTGGCTTCTTTCAATAGTAGGTGCATGTTTTCATTTCTTTTAGGTATATATTTGTTTCACTTTCTTTCACTTTAGGGCTGGATGTGGTATATGACATTGAATAATTTTGTTTTGTCTTCTGTAGAACTGCTAGACTATTTCCCAAACCAGCTGCATTACTTTACATTGCCACCAGCAGTGTGGGGGTCCAATTTTCTTCATTTACTCACCAGAACTTGTTATCATCTTTGTTATTCTGGCTATTCTAATGTGTAAGCATGTCTTCCTGGGCTTCATTTTTGTTCTTTCTTTTTACTCAGCCTTCTGGCAGATTCCGACTTTTCTTCTTCTCTCCTTATAGCAAGCATCCTGGGCAGGCCTTGCACCTGTGTAGGGAGACATGCTTTCCAGAGGAGGTAGGAAAGCCTGTGTTTGTCTTGTGTACAAACCAAATTCTCTAATTTAAATGGGCTGTAATGATGGTTTGGGTTTCCATGTATCATTATAAATTGATTAGTAGCTGGTTAGTGTGGAATCTTTGAGGACTGAAGCCAAACAGATCTTCACTCTTATTAGCAGTGGGATCTTGAGCAATTTCCTTTCCTTCTTTGAGCTCAGTTGTCCTGCCAGCAGGACAAGTAGCTATCATAATACCTATCACACAGATTTCTCTGAAGATTATATTAGATAGGAGAGCTGAAACTGCTTAGCACAATCCCAGTGTTCAGGACTGCAGTGCAAGTTTTTGTTAAATATTATCTACAATTCTTAATACAAGTTTCTAGTGCTTATTAGTGAAATGACACAGATCATATTAACCTCAGCTGGCTTCTACTTTGGTGTCCAGTCTTCTTATTTTCCTTTGGGCCAATATATTCAGGGGGCCAGGATTATCTTACTAGCCCTCACACTGTTTAGCTGTGCAATTCCAGACAGGTGACTTTCCTATGTGGACATCAATGTCCTCTCATTTCTAGGATGAAGTTTACAAATTCAGGACCATGGATAGGTGCTGGGCTGTCTGCAGGATACTCATGAGAACTTTTTTAAAAAAAAATGCAGTCATGGGCTTTCCCTTAGGGATTCTGTTGTGTAGCATTTTGTTTATTAGGGAAACAGTAGCTACCATAAAAAATAAATTCTTAAATTTTAGTGGTTTAATACAGAGAAGTTTATTTCCTTGTCAAGTTAAGTATTCAATGCAGGGGTTCCTGGTAATTGTACTGCTTTCTTCTCTATGGGAGTTTTGTCTTTAACCTTCTTGCTCTGTCATCTCCCAGGGCATTAGAATCCTCTATTTCCAGCTAATAGACAAAGTATCACTCATCCCTTTCTCAGATCCCACTGACCAGAACTTAGTCAAATGGCATACCTATGTTCAAAGGGCTGTAGGAAACGTAGCCCCTAACCACATAGCCACATCTTAGTGACAGCTTTATGCTGGAATGGGAAGGACTCATTTCTTCTGTGTACAGCCAGCTCCTTCTACTATAGTCAAGTTTGTAAATCAGTGGACACAATGGCACTCAAATTTCCTTCTGGATAAGATCAACTGAGCATATGTCTGAAACATAGTATATCAGAGGAGTCTTAGTTAACCTCTGTTTAACAAAGTTCTTAAAGACTTCTTGAAACTCTGAAACTAGAGTCTATATTCTAAATGTTAGTTCATAGGACAGAAAAAAAAAAAAGAATGCACAAGCTTATCTCTCACCTAAATTGTCCAAAATTTGGATGTTGGAGCATTCATTACCATCACTCTTTGTTAATTCCCTTATTTTTTGAGCAAGTATATGGCAAAAATCTTTCAAATGAAAAAGAAGTATTTTTTAAATCATTGTTTAGTCCAAACTTTTCATCAGAATGAGCTCCCTTGTTCTTCAATGCATGTAGATTATGTGGTATTTTTTAATATAATGTTCTTATTGAGTGTTAATTGCATGCACCTACAGCTTTCAAAGAAGTGATAAGTAGATACTGTCAAACTGATAACAGCCAGTCTTTTCTCTAACATTATGCATGTGTTAATTTATAAGGTGCATTAGCAGGAACTTCACAAAACCTTTATTTTTGGACTACTTGATGATGTGAGTGAAGAAAGAGAAATGCAGATATATTGCTCTTATTTAAAATGTTATAATAAGGCGATAGGCAAGCGTGTTGTAGCACAGAGATTTTTATTGATAGAAGCTTTTTACCAATTTGCCCTAATTTCTTATATTTCAGAGTTAGCACAGAAGTCTAGGCAAATCCTGAAAAATCTCTGTCTAAATGTATTTTCTGTTAATTTTCTTTCTCATTTGGAAAGATCCCATGTAACTATAGTCAAAATCATTTGCAAAGCACTCAGTCAACCATTACATTCTTGTGTAACATCACAGAGTCCCATGAGATGGGTGTGGTTAGTACACTCCAGGGCATCAAATTTACAGGTGAGTCTAATATTAGAGTGTGTCATATCCCTGTTGAGAACTTATAATAAATTTTATTATAATAACTCTAGTAACATACAATAACTTTTATTGATTTTTGTGGTAATTCAGAAATAAGGTTTAATTTTAATATTCTTTCTATTTAATAAGAGTCTATTAAATTAATAACCCTAAAAGTTATAAAAGAAATCCCAATAATTAATAATTTGAAAAATCAGGGAACTCCCTGGTGGTCCAGTGGTCAGGATTCTGGGCTTTCAGTGCTCTGGACGGCTCAGTCTTTTGTCAGGAAACTGAGATCCTGCAAGCCACACAGTGCAGCCAAAAAATCAGACTGTAAAGCAACTTAGAAACCCTAGTTACATGTGCTTTGGGAATTCTCCCCATTACAAACATTCAGCAGGGATCTGTATGTGTGTGTTGAGTATGGAGTAGTAATAGGGAACCGAGCTGAGGTCTAAGACAGCCCCTGTTTTAGCCAAATTACAGCCTGCCTTGAAGTTCATGTTAGGCTTCCCTTGTGGCTCAGCTGGTAAAGAATTCACCTGCAGTGAGGGAGACCTGGTTTCGATCCCTGGGTTGGAAAGATCCCCTGGAGAAGGAAAAGGCTACCCACCTCAGTATGTTGGCCTGCAGAATTCCATGGAAAGTATAGGCCTTGAGGTCGCAGAGCATACACAACTGAGCAACTTTCACTTCGAAGTTCATGTAACATCTTGAGACGTGCCTTCTTATCCTCTGAGGAAGAGGCTCTGTATAGTGTCCTTGCATCCTAGATCTTAACACAGAGGTCACCCCTTTATATGATGTTGCATAATATTTCAATAATGAGTGAATGAACATATGAAAAATACATGCATTCAAAAATATCTAGTCATTCCATTGGGCTTCCCTCGTGGTGCAGATGGTAAAGAATCCACCTGCAAAGTGGGAGACTTGGGTTCTATTCCTGGATTGAGAATATCCTCTAGAAGAGGGCATGGCAACCCACTCCAGTATTCTTGCCTGCAGAATTCCCATTGACAGAGGAGCCTGGTAGGCTACAGTCCATGCGGTCACAAAGAGTCAGACATGACTGAGCGACTAAACACAGTGATTCCATTATTTTCAACACTCATATTATTTCTACTTAGTGAGGTTTAAAGTAATGTGAAAAATGTTTCTGGGATGTTTTGGAGTTCAATTTAAGGTGTGTTCAAAAGTACAGAATGTTTATAATAAGAGATTTTTGTTAAAAATGACAAAAGAAATCACTTAGCTATGGTTCCTTTTCTTACAAACTAATCTCTTCCTTCTTTTTCTTTTGAGCTCCTATTTTAAATTCTTTCATAGCATACATTTATTTCAAAAAAGTAGCATTCATTTTATTTACAGTGTTCTGCCTTTTCCATTTCTTTCTTTCTGAGAATTTATTTAACCCAACATATATATTTCTATGGAGAAAGCAATGGCACCCCACTCTAGTACTCGGGAAATCCCGTGGACAGAGGAGCCTAGAAAGCTGAGGTCCATGGGATGGCTGAGGGTTGGACATGGCTGAGCAACTTCACTTTCACTTCTCACTTTTATACATTGAAGAAGGAAATGGCAACCCACTCCACTGTTCCTGCCTAGAGAATCACAGGGATGGGGCAGCCTGGTGGGCTGCCGTCTATGGCGTCGCACAGAGTCGGACACAACTGAAATGACTTAGCAGCAGCAGCAGCAGTACATTTCTAGTGAGTGAAAATCTAAGAGGCAAACTCTTAATGGCTAGCTGATCTGACAGCTGATTCCAGAGGTAAAGGCAACAGAAATAGCAGGGTGAGAGTTGCAGAGGACTGGCCAATTCTTACATAGAAAAAAATTTTAAACCTTATTTTCTAGTTAAGTAAGTTGGAACCTAGATTGTTATCATCACAATGCAGTATATTCTTCTTCCTTAGGAGCCCAATGCAGAAAGACAAAATAACTGTACTTAGAAATGGCACATTGGAATTAAATATATATATTTTTCTCCTCAAGTTAGATCTGGCCCTTTGATGACTTTGATTCTTTTTCTGGGACGTGGTTTTCTAAAGGCGAACTGAGAACACTACACAGTCTTTGAATTGTAAACAAACTGAGAGTCAGCCTCACTTTTCCTCATTCAGTTTTTGTCCACTTACCTGGTTCTCATCCCACAGGTTCCATACCAAACATGCAAAGCCACTGGTGTGCTTTCCCAGGGCCGAGGGAGCAGAGGTCTTTGTGGGCAGCCTAACCTCGTTGGGCTAATACTATAGGATGTGGTACCTTTTTAGCCCACATGGAAGGAATTCAAAGGAGGGAGCAGGCTGATGTCCCAAGGCAGAAGAAGATAAGGATGCGTGTCTATAAAGCACAGTCAGCATAGTTGTTTCTATGCTAGGAAACAGAATCAGGGCTTAACTCTAAGACTTTTACACTGGGTGTCATTTTGCTGGTAAGTAAAAGGTGAGATGCTGTGGTCAGGAGTGACAGGCAGAGAAGCCGGAGGAAATGCCACTGCTGTGTGGGAGAAGATAGGGCTTATGCAGTGCGCTGCAGAGGAAGGACAGTTTTATTCCTTTCTTCCTTGGCCACTCCCACTTCCAGACCTTACCTCCTTCATAGACATCCCCACCGAAGGGAAGAGTTTCTATTTCAGGCCCCAGATCTTGACACTGTCAGTGGACACGGGCATCATTCCTTAAAAGGTGTCCGACTCTTGTGACCCCATGGACTGTAGCTTGCCTGGCTCCTCTGTCCATGGGATTCTTCAGGCAAGAATACTTGGATGGGTTGCCATTTCCTTCTCCAGGGGATCTTCCCAACCCAGGAACTGAACCCAGGTCTCCTGCCTTTGAGGCAGATTCTTTACCCACTGAGCTACAAGGGAAGAGCCACAAAACCATGCCTCATTATTATTCTCTTTCTGGTTTCTTATGGCTGACTGAGTGTTCTAGGGGTTTTTGGAGTTTGCTTAATGCACACACTTATATCTCTCCTACCCCTTCTTTCTCTGTTTCTGTCTTTATCTCTCTGTCTAAAATATCTTTAATTCCGTTGGTCCTTAGACAGACTTGGAAATTGTTAGGTCCTTCAAATAATCTTTTACCAGAGCTCTATTCTAAGTGTTTCCGCCATTATTAGTTAATTAGTACATCATTTCTTATTTCCCTGCAGAAAGAAATAATATTCATCAGTACAAGATACAGACTTTTAAAATATCTGGCCATAATACCATCAAACACCACTAAAACCACACCTATATAAGATGGAGAGGGAACTCAGAATATAGATAGGCAACTTGTTTTGGTGAGAGAGAAAGAAAGGCATTTGGGGTCAAATAGATCTGGGTTTGAATCCTGGCCAAAACAATATCTGTGGGACCAAAGACTAATTATTAATTGAACATTATGTATGTTAATTTAATATATACTATTTGTCTGAACCTATTTTCTTATCTAGGAAACGAAGCTTATAATGTTTGCCTTGAAAAATCATTGCTAAAATCAGAGATAATAGTCTTTGACCCATAGCAGATAGTCAGTATATAGAAACTTTTATTCTAATCAACTTCTGATGATTTTCCTCCTTTCTGCTGTCCCAGATGACCTCTTTTTCTCTTTTATATACAGCCCTTGGGCTCCTTGCCACCTTCACGTCATTTCATTTTTCCCCTTAAAGGTTACCCTTATTTATTGTCCTCAGATGTCGTAAGTACAGAGCTACAGGTAGCTGAAGTTGGAGTAAAGAAACACCTTGAGGCCCTAGCTGGAAACCCAAGAACACTAATAACGTGACCCTTCTATAATGATATTTCTTAAAACTTTTCCACTTTTTACTTAGAGTGAGCAGAGAGAACAGGTTCTTATTTTTTAAATGTACATATTTTTTGTTTTGAAAATAAAAAATTTGTTATATACACTGAAAATAGCATAAACTGTTAACTTACTGGAATGATCTTTCTACTTTTCACAACTTTAAGTCCTGTATAGACAGTAGTCATTAGTAATTCTGATAGAGAAACAGTGTTAATAAGACTAACATCATTTATTTCCTTTTTTTTAAAAGCAAGTCCCTGATAGGTTTAAAGACCTATATATAGAAAACTATAATACACTGGTGAAAAAAATCCTTTTTTTTTGTTTTGTTTTGTTTGGTTAATAAAAATAGCATCTAAGTAAAACTTTACCTTACCCTTACCCACTGCCACTTTCACTTCACTCTGTTCATGTTGGAGCAAGAACTGACTGATTATATTTCCACTGGCATTATTGTTGTTATGCATTTTGAAGTTAAGATAGGGCTTTTATCTTTTTATTGTATATAATATATATATCACATATACATATATTACTTTATGCATATATTTCTCCCTAGAAGAAACATAAATGACTGCTAGTATTTTGTCAATCATAGTCATTCATTTTGTGTAGCAATTTTGAATCACCTCCAGCTCTCAGTTGAAATCATTTTCCCTCTTAAATTTTTGTTACTGCCAATAATTATGAGC
>SJYC01119794.1:0-23282 GCA_006408675.1 Madoqua kirkii
ACAATCCACTCCAGTACTATTGCTTGGAAAATCCCATGGACAGAGGAGCTTGGTAGGCTACAGCCCATGGGGTCACATAGAGTCGGACACGATTGAGCGACTTTCCCTTACCTCACCTTACCTTACCTTACAGATAAAATATAAAGCATCATTCACATACAATTTCCACCATGAAATAGTATTATTTGATATTGCAAACTGAGTTAATAGTAATATTTTCCATATTCTTTCAGGTTACATACGCATTCTTAAAAAGAATATCATAATTAATTTAAAATAAGCATGCAGCTACACCTTAAATGTCTCCTTTCTTTGATTCACATGATGACTTGGCTTATATTTCAAATTGTGTGTGTGTGCATTTCGTTGTTCAGTTGTGTTTGATTTTTTGCAATCTCAATCCTAGGTTGAGGAAATCTGCTGAAGAAGGGATAGTCTACCCACTCCAGTGTTCTTGGGCTTCCCTGATGGCTCAGCTGGTAGAGAATCAACATGTGATGAGGGGGACTTGGGTTAGATCTTTGGGTTGGAAAGATCACCTGGAAAGGGCAAAGGCTACCCACTCCAGCATTCTGACTTGAAGAATCCCATGCACTATCCATGGGGTCAAAAAGTGTTGGACACAACTGAGCTACTTTCACTTTTCTTTCATATAGCCTGCCAGTCTCTTCTGTCCATGGAATTTCCCAGTGAAGAATGCTGGAGTGAGAGCCATTTCCTACTACAGGGGTTCTTCCCAACAAGGGGTTTAACTCACATCTCCTGCATTAACAGGCAGATTCTTAGCCATTGCACTATTTAAGAACCTCTGATTTCAAACACTCTGTATTAATATATACTTTGTAGTCACGATTATTTGTGAAGATAATGTTTTACATCAGTACTTATTTGCAATTTCAGATAATTCATGTAGTGACAATTTTTAAAAAGTATACTTTTATTATATAAATCATTAAGAAATACAACAAAGTTTCCCAAATTCCTGAAAAAAGTTAACTAAAGAAAATGAATGAAAAATCACTAATAGGTTAATAATATTATTAAAAATATTTGCTCCCAGAGAAGAGCAGGTGTGTCTACACACTAACTTGGGGAAAATAAAAGCAATTTCAAAAGAAATAGATTGAAATCAGTCCATTGGCAAACCAGTTAAAAAAACAGCTGAGTGAATCTGATACTGCAGAATATACTGAGTCCATGTTAAATCAATTAAATAAGCATATAACCATTTATACTTCATTCACTTTGACCTACCTTATATATCTGTATACCTTTTTAAAACTGAAACCTCTCTATATAATGTAAAATAAATATACTATAAAATTGATTTAGTATAAGATTTTATTAATAATTTACCATGACAATTAAAAACAACTGCAATGGTGATTGTAATATTATTTCTGATGAATAGTAGTTCCTGTTTAGAATGACTTTCATTGAAAGTATCATACCTAGAGAGGTAGCTGATGTCTGTTTCAAAAAAATAAAAAGAGTGGAGGATGAGCAATACTTGAGGCAATCATTCCGTGAGATGCTGAAACTTAATATTTACAAATCACCAGTCAGTCTTAATTTTCTGCTCTTCCCCATATTACTCCAACTCTTTTCTTCCATATTACCTTCCACTTCCTGAGTTAAATAAAAAGTGGAAACTAGTAATTCTCTAAATATATATATGTATATATACACACTCATTTATATACCCAAGCCTTTATATACAATTTTGCTTTGTCTATAATGTCCCCCTCATGCTTTCCCACTTGCCTATTTTGCTCTTCCTCAGTCTTTCCTGCTATATCAGATGGTAAAGAATCCTCCTGCAATGTGGGATACCTTGATTCAATCCCTGTTGGGAAGATCTCCTGGAGAAGGGATTGGCTACCCACTCCAGTATTCCGACCTGGAGAATTACATGGACAGAGGAACCTGGCTGGCTGCATTACATAAGGTTGTAAAGAATTAGACAGGACTGAGTGACTTGCACTTTAATTTCCTAAAAAACAAACAAACAAACAAACAAAAAAAACACCTTCTCATTTTATGGTGATCAGCTCAGGCATCATTTCTTCTATGGAATTTGTCTTCTCATTGATGAACTCTGCCACAGGGAGATGACATTTTCTTTTTGTTTAATTGTGTTTCCCCTTTCCTCGTGTACAGGCTCTTTAATGGAGACATTTTTTTGTGTGCCTTTGGTCTTTTTTTTTTTTTTAATTTTATTTTTACTTTATTTTACAATACTGTATTGGTTTTGCCATACATTGACATGAATTCATCACGGGTGTATATGAGCTCCCAATCCTAAATCTCCCTCCCACCTCCCACCTCATATCATCTCTCTGGATTATCTCCATACACCAGCCCAAAGCATCCTGCATCCTTTATCAAACATAGACTGGTGCTTCATTTCTTACATGACAGTATACATGTTTCAATGTCATTCTCCCAAATCATCCCACCCTCTCTCTCTCCCCCAGAGGCCAAAAGTCCGTTCTACATCCCTGTGTCTCTTTTGCTGTCTCATTTACAGGGTCATCATTACCATCTTTCTAAATTCCATATATATATGTGTGTCAGTATACTGTATTGGTATTTTTTTCTTTCTGGTTTACTTCACTCTGTATAATTTGCTCCAGTTTCATCCATCTCATTAGAACTGATTCAAATGTATTCTTTTTAAGGGCTGAGTAATACTCCATTATGTGTATGTACCACAGCTTTCTTATCCTTTCATCTGCTGATGGACATCTAGGTTGTTTCCATGTCCTGGCTATTATAAATAGTGCTGCAATGAATCAGCAATTATACACCAATAAAATGGACAATGTGGAGGAAATGGACAAATTATTAGAAAAGTACAACTTTCCAAAATTGAACCAGGAAGAAATAGAACATCTTAACAGACCCATCACAAGCACGGAAATTGAAATTGTAATCAGAAATCTTTCAGCAAACAAAAGCCCAGGTCCAGACGGCTTCACAGATGAACTCTACCAACAATTTCGAGAAGAGCTAACATCTATCCTACTGAAATTCTTCCAGAAAATTGCAGAGGAAGGTAAACTTCCAAATTCATTCTACGAGGCCACCACCACCCTAATACCAAAACCTGACAAAGATGCCAAATAAAAAAGAAAACCACAGGCCAGTATCATTGATGAACATACATGCAAAAATCCTCAACAAATTTCTAGCAATCAGAATCCAACAACACATTAAAAAGATCATAAACCATGACCAAGTGGGCTTCATCCCAGGGATGCAAGGATTCTTCAATATCCACAAATCAATCAATGTAATTCACCACATTAACAAACTGAAAAATAAGAAATATATGTTTTCTCAATAGATGCAGAGAAGGCCTTTGACAAAATTCAACATCCATTTATGATAAAAACTCTCCAGAAAGCAGGAATAGAAGGAACATACCTCAACATAATAAAAGCTATATATGACAAACCCACAGCAAACATTATCCTCAATGGTGAAAAACTGAAAGCATTTCCCCTAAAGTCAGGAACAAGACAAGGGTGCCCACTAGTAATTCACCACATTAATAAATTGAAAAATAAAGGTCATATGATTATCTCAATAGATGCAGAGAAGGCCTTTGACAAAATCCAACATCCATTTATGATAAAAACTCTCCAGAAAGCAGGAATAGAAGGAACGTACCTCAACATAATAAAAGCTATATATGACAAACCCACAGCAAACATTATCCTCAATGGTGAAAAACTGAAAGCATTTCCCCTAAAGTCAGGAACAAGACAAGGGTGCCCACTTTCACCACTACTATTCAATATAGTTCTGGAAGTTTTGGCCACAGCAATCAGAGCAGAAAAAGAAATAAAAGGAATCCAAATTGGAAAAGAAGAAGTAAAACTTTCACTGTTTGCAGATGACATGATCCTCTACATAGAAAATCCTAAAGACTCGACCAGAAAACTACTAGAGCTAATCAATGAATATAGTAAAGTGGCAGGATATAAAATCAACACCCAGAAATCCCTTGCATTCCTATACACTGCTGTTACTTAATGCAGGATGTCAGTAAGCACTGAGGCAACTGTCTCTGTTGTTCTGGTTCAGCCTTATTTTTAGGCAGCACTTTGTTCCTGCATCTCAAGGTAGGGACCATCTCAGTGACTCTTCTCCTCTTTTGAATGGTCTGGGCCCAATGTCTGCTTCTGCGCCTACTTCCATAATTAGAGAATATTATTTGTTCACTTCTCCTAACTACATGGATTTCCCCCTGTGCCTTAAGTGTGATGGTGTTTTTTCCCCCATTTCCCCCAAAGACTTGAGGTTTTTGGTCCATAGGACATATAAGGGGAAAGGATCCAGGCAGGTCTCTGTGTCTTTCCTGAAGGGATGCTGTTCCAGTACCTATTCTAGGTCCTTCCTGACACTTCCTGCACACTCTTATCTTATGTGAGGACACCCAGTGAGGTTTGTGAAGAAGAGTCTGGCAGTGGATGTGGTTCCTTGTTGCTTGGCGTGCCCAAGAGCCACATGCTGCCACACTAGCTCACGTTCCTCCTTCCGCATGCTGCTGCTGCTGTAGATTTACTCTCACCTTCCTGTTTGGCTTTGGGTATCCAGCATCTGCCTTAGGTAATCAAGGGCCACTGTGCTATTTCTCCTTGAAAACATGTGTTTTTCCTTAGATTTAAGATTTCTTGCTTGTTCTGTGACTCTGCTATCTAATGGATTCAAGAAACATGGTGATTTTACAGATTTGTGCCTTTTTTTAATGTAAGGAAGGAAGTGACACTATTTTCAGCTTACTACATTCCAAGCAGAAGCTGGAATTCCTGATGCTTACTTTTCATAAATATAATTCTAATTCCCTTGCAATCTCTAATGCACTTCACTGAAAATCACTGATAAGCAGAAAGTAAAGTATAGCTTTTATAGAACTCTTCAAGTCATATTTTGTTATGCTTCATTTTATACTGAGAAACTATATTTTAGTTTGTTCTCCAAATGTAAATTATAGTATCTTGTTAAATATCCCTTTTCATATCATGGCAACCCACTCCAGTATTCTTGCCTGGAGAATCCCATGGACAGAGGAGCCTGGTGGGCTACAGTCCACGGGGTTGCAAAGAGTCAGACACGACTGAGCAACTTAACGTTCACTTTCACTTTCATATCATACTGCCCCTTCAGAGAAGATAATGTTTCAGAAAAAAGCAAAGACTGCCCACTCCTATCACTTCCCACATAAAGAAGCGATGACACAAACATTTCTTGGCGACTGGAGTAATGAGGACTAATTGGTGGCATGGTAGGTAAGCAGGTAAGACTAGGCAGTGGCAATCTCTACATCTTCTCAGGCATGAGGAGCCATGCTTTCTGATAAGGTGATGTCATTGGGTGTCCACAGTTGATAAATTCCATTGTTTTACAAGGAGGGGGAATTAACTCAGACCATATGCTGAAAATGTAAGCATCTAACTATGCTGGGCACTAAACATATATGTTCAAAAAGCTTTGGGAATAATTTGTTTTTGGTACTTTTATATCCAGGTATGGATTTCTGTAGTGCCCTCAGGCTACAAATCATTACTACTAACTAATGCACATTATGAGCCTGCAGCTTCATTGACACTCATCATTTTGTATGTGTGTTTCATGTTGCTTTCTGCTGGAGCTTGCTGTGACAAGTTAGATCCCATCTGTCTGCTCAGGAACAAGCAAAATGACAAACGTAACACAGGCAACATTTTTAGACATCCAAATTGTTTTCTACCATTTAGTTTCACTGATATGCTAACGTTTAGAGCTGATAAATGAAAGATGGATAGGACCTTGAAATTGGGGTGATCCTTATGAGATGTGCAAGATGGCAGTAATATATTTAAATGGACATTTGTTTGCTATCATATTTGTTAGGCATTTTTTACTTAATTCACTCATCTGTCTCCAAAGGATTCAAAGGCTATGGAATAAATTGTCTGTCATATTTTATAATAGTAGGGAGTAAAGGAGCTGCTTTCTTCTTTAAAGAGAACTGAGTTAGTGTAGGAAGATGTGGCTCTGAAGTATGATTGGTATTTTTTTCCCAATCTAAAATGTTTTAATAGAAAAAAAGAAAAACTCTGCTCTTCATTGGACATTTTTTCTTCTATAATTACTGACATACGGTAGCAGGAAGATTCTTCTAAAGTTAGAGATGGGTTTCTATGAATTTTATATTCTTAATCATTCCTATTAAGAAGTAAAAAATTTTTCCTCTTATGACTTCCCATGGATTTTTCTATAGAGGTACAGCTATACTTGGGAGATGCTTTGTGTTTTTTCTCTAAGGTGAAGCCAGTTGAAATGATTTAATAGTTTAATAAAATATCTTAATCACCAGGAATATACATTTGACCATATTTGTGTGTGCCTTCCCTAGCATATTTCCCTGTTTCTCCTCATAAGATACCTTGTAGATAGTTAAAGATAAAAAATCATGTTCAATAAATGCTCATTGAAATTATTAAATCAGGTCAGCTGACTGTTGTATATTCTCCTAAAGATGGTGTTTGACTATGAGATTCTCCCTCAACCTCCTTACCTTTCTAAAAACTGCCTAACCTTGACTCAAAAACATGCATGAACTAAAATATTACGCAGCTCTTACACAAAAGACTTATAAATACCCACTATTATTGCTGTTATTAATATTCTTTTGTTTTAAAGAGAAAAGTACCAGCTCCTTTCATTTCATAGCAAATAACACAACTGTAAGAGCTGTTGCCAAGCAACCCGCATTCACAGCTCAGATGGGCTGAATTGTTTATATTCATATGTGGATAAAATTGACCCACTCCTTCTCTGAAAAAAATATGAAGTCTTTGAGATAGTTCTCCTAAGATTTTGTGGGGAAGGTCATGACATTATTGTACTGTAGGAGTTTCTGAAACTGACATATCCAATGTATATGTCTCTTTAACTACTCTTGTTACATTACAGTGTGTCTTGTTTGCGATCTATTCCCATTAGATGAGTTTCTTGAGGGCAAAGACTGCATTCTATTCATCACACAGGAAATGGCCAACATTCTATAACTGTGTGATAGATACCTCAAAAATAGCGTTATACAAGTGTTTCTACTACATTCTTTCTACAAAAATATTTCCTTACTGCAATATAGAAGGAAGAAAGAAAGAGATTGGAAAAATGATAAGCCCAAACTGAACAATATGTTAAAACTACTGAAATTATAAATTTTTTAGAATTAAGTGGAACTTTATGGGACATTTATTTCAGTGGTCTCAATCTTAGATATTATTTGATTTGAATCATAAAAGGAACTTATAAATTTAACTGCTGAAGTTTTGAATTGTGGAATTTTCAAAGCTATCCAGCTACAGAAACAGGGTTGGGAACGACTGATATGGTTCAGCAGTCTCATTTTATGATGAAGAAAACAGCCCCAGAGGCATCAGAACTGTGAGGTCGTGAAAAGAGTACAAGCTTTTCCTGCCAATGTCTGACTTTAGCCATCAGTTCCTTACTGTAAAATGGAGATAATCATGTTTACTTGCAGTGCCACTGAGGAGGCGGAATGGGCCGACATGTGTAGTGTGCCTAGGATGGTTGGTGAGAGCCAGCCAAGGACTGATGCTTCCCCCAGCAATTTTTTCTGAGTTGCAAACATGATGTGAACAGAATCTTGATCCACTGACTACCACACTCTTCAGTGCCATGGAAAGCAGCACAGGATCTCACTAGTTCTGATGTTTATACTGGAAAGGAGCAAGCATTCATATATCTGTCAAGATCCCTATAGGAAACCCATGAGGCATCTAAATGGGTAAATAATTCAGCGAGGAGACTTTCCCCCAAAGATGTGACAAGGTTGAGGGAATCACCAAGAAACCATGAAGGAAGGGGCTGCCAGATCAAGAGGTCAGAGGGATACTACCTGGGGTACCCCTGGTAGAAGTTTCAAACTCTGAGAGATAGTGAGGGACAGGGAGGGCTGGCATCTGGTAGTCCATGTGGTCACAAAGAGTCAGACACGACTTAGCAACCGAACAACAAGGAAGCTGCATCCCAGTTAGAGGAACAGAGTTTAGGGGCTCCACTGCAGCCTGGCAGGAAGGGAGCTGGCAATGAATCTCTCTCTCCTGTTCTCTGATTTTCTGCTAGTGATCACAGTGGTTAAGCCAGAGGATAAGAAACTCAGTTGCAATTCATAAGGATTAGTCTCCTGGGGCCCAAAGCAGGGTGAAGAAGGATGATGAAGGTTCTAGAAAAGCCATCAGAACGTATCCAGGTGATTACTGAGCTTCTGCCTTAGGTTGGTTGTTTTATGAGCATGATATCATTAAAGCTTGTGCTGCTTCGGGGCTAATCCAACTGAACATAAACTGCCCCAAATTAATGACACTATGGCAGAGCCTTGGTTGCCAGAAATTCATATATATACCTGCCAAGTTTGCCCTGAAATAAACTTCCTCTTGGCAGTGAGACCTGAACCTGATGACTGAATGTGGGTCCTCTGCAGAAGAGACACAGCTTCTGCTCTGGCAAATGGCTGCTTTATTGGAGTAGATTTCACAAGGAAATCAGCATGCAAGTCCTGCTAGATAGGGACACACAATAAAAAAAATCCACTCCTGCTTCAGCAGCTGCCTGCTTTTCCTTTGCCGTCTGTGCACCTCTTTGTTTTGTAATTTATCCATCTAAGAAATGAGAACACCTGCTTCTCATTATGAGACCGAGATGTTTTGAGGGAAATGAGGCTCATTCTTATAGAAGAAAAATGCTGTCTACATACACACAAAATCGAAACAGGAGACAGTCTCCCAGCACTTAGTTGCATCAATAAACCAAACCCATAGAAGATACCTGATGTTTCATTTCTTTGAATAAACCTTTCTGGATAATCACTTGAAGAATCAGAGGAAAATCAGGCACCTCTGTCTGCCTTTGAGGAGTTCATTGTCTTGTGGGAGGAATCAGAAATGAAATATTTCTTAAAAGGGGATAATATTAGGTGGAGGTTTCAGCATCCTTTTAAAATCTCCTCTTGTATGTATCAGTCTATTGATAGCTAGCTAGCTATCTAAATTTTGTTTTTAAACTGTGATCTATATACACTCTTTCTGCACTTCAAATGCATTAGGATCCTAACTAGAAGTCCCTCTGGGCTCCTCTCCTATCTGATGATGCTTTCTTTTAGATTCCCAAGATTTTCCAACCATTTACATCATACTTTGGTTTTCTTTAATAACAAATTGACTTTCTCCATTGATTGGAACTCTTGTTGGGAATCATTTTCCCTAACCCAGTTTTTCACCCTTTTATGTTAAATTTCTCTGTACTAGCTCTGCCTAGCATCCTCAACCCCATCCCTTCACTGGCTGGAGAGAGGTAACCAGTAATTTTATAAAGTGTCTTTTGAGGATCTGCAGACAGTAGATGTTCTGTTGCACTTTTCTTTGCTCATTCCTGATGGGGCTGCCTTATTCAGTAACCAGGATGTTGGGACCAAGAACCAGGAAAATTTTTGGCTTGTGAAAAATTCACAGTCAGGTTTAGGGAAGTTTATGTAAGATGTAGGGCTTCCCAGGTGGCTCAGTGCTAAAGAATCTGCCTGAAGTGCAGGAGATGCAGGTTCAGTCCCTGGGTTGGGAAGATCCCCTGGAGAAGGGAATGGCAGCCCACTCCAGTATTCTTGCCTGGAGAATCCCATGGGCAGAGGAGCCTGGCGGGGTACAGTCCATGGGGTCACAAAGCACTGGAGATGATTTAGTGACTAAAACAAACAAACATGTAAGATGTATCTCATACTATTAAGAGGAAATGAGGACCTCATAGATGACTTGAATCTGAGTTGGAAGTGAAGAGGGATAGCTTTTGCAGGAGCAGCTAAGGCAGATACAGGGTATTACTAGCACAGCATGCTCCAGAGCACAGTGACGACACCATCCTGCCTGAGTGAACAGTTCCTGGTGAGATGTGATTCTATCATCTGCTGCTTACTGTGTGCCTACTGTGTGTCTACTGTGTGTCTAGACCTCTGTCAGATCACTTACGCATACCATCTCTGTTATGGACTGTATGTGTCCTTCTCTCCAAATTCATTATATTAAAACCCTGCCTTCTCACTTCCCAATATAATGGTTTTGAGGGGTGGGACCTTTGGCAGGTAATCAGATCATGAGAGTGGGGACTTCATGGATGGGATTAGTGACCTTGTAAAAGAGACTCTGGAGAGTGCTTTCATTCTCTCTTCATCATATAAGGATACAATGAAGAAATGACCACCTGCGACCTGGAAGAAGGCACTCACAAATATTCAAACATATGACATTCTCATCTCAGACTTCCAATCTTCAGATCTATGAGAAATAAATTTCAATTTTTTTATAAGCCTTCAGTTCAGTTCAGTCGCTCAGTCGTGTCCGACTCTTTGCAACCCCATGAATTGCAGCACACCAGGCCTCCCCGTCCACCACCAACTCCTGGAGTTCACTCAGACTCATGTCCATCGAGTCAGTGATGCCATCCAGCCATCTCATCCTCTGTCATCCCATTTACCTCCTGCCCCCAATCCCTTCCAGCATCAGAATCTTTTCCAGTAAGTCAACTCTTCTCATGAGGTGGCCAAAGTACTGGAGTTTCAGCTTTAGCATCAGGCCTTCCGATGAACACCCAGGACTTATCTCCTTTAGGATGGACTGGTTGGATCTCCTTGCAGTCCAAGGGACTCTCAAGAGTCTTCTCCAACACCACAGTTCAAAAGCTTGGGGCTCAGCTTTCTTCACAGTTCAACTCTCACATCCATACATGACTACTGGAAAAACCATAGCCTTGACTAGACGGACCTTTGTTGGCAAAGTAATGTCTCTGCTTTTCAATATGCTATCTAGGTTTGGTCATAACTTTCCTTCCAAGGAGTAAGTGTCTTTTAATTTCATGGCTGCAGTCACCATCTGCAGTGATTTTGGAGCCCCCAAAATAAAGTCTGACACTGTTTTCACTGTTTCCCCATCTATTTCCCATGAAGTGATGGGACTGGATGCCATGATCTTAGTTTTCTGAATGTTGAGCTTTAAGCCAACTTTTTCACTCTCCTCTTTCACTTTCATCAAGAGGCTTTTTAGTTTTAAACTAAGACAAAACTGCATCCTCACAACACGGAAAATTTTGTCACACAGCTAGGAAGCTGTAAAGCCCTGTTAGGTATGCAGCTCTGTATGCCTCCAAACCCTATATGCTGCCTTTTTCTGATAAGTAAAAAAAGAATTGGTGAAAGAGGACCAGTTATCACAAACCATTTAGGAACCAAAAGTGAAGAGTACAGGAAAGATCTGGTAGCTATGAGACATCAATTTTCGTGTACATCATTTATGGAAGAACATTTTCTGAAATGATCTCAACCTACTCCGAAAGATCCTCAAGCAGATAAGCATATTTCTTTCTTTCTTTCTTTTGACTCTGAAAAGGCTTTAGTTATTTATTTAGCTGTGCTGAGTTTTAGTTTTAGGAAACAGGATCTTTTAAATTGTGACAGTGGAATCTTTAGATACCTCAAACAAGCTCTTACTTGCTACATTTGGGTCTCTTCCCCTGATCAAGGATTAAACTCAGGCTCTTGTGTTGGAAGCGTAGAGGCTTAGCCACTGGACCAGCTTAGATCAGTGACTCTAAAGTCAGTTGCATGAAATTCCTGTGTTCTGTCCAAACTTTTACAAATCTGGTGATTATTTTCCTCTATCCATTGCCTGAGAAGTAGTAGGGATAAAAAGGAATAATCAACAGCCAACCTCTACTCTGTCTTCCTTTGTCTTACAAACACTTTGTTATAATGGTTCCATATCTGAAGGCTTAGAATATTGTCCCTTTCTCATCTCTACCCTTTCAGGAAAATGTTTACAGCATATTGTGCATGAGAAGCCTTGAGATGATGCCATCTGAAGTGTAGGAATTGCTTAAGGTAGAGAAGAAAAATTATGTGGGGCCATACTAGCACTCTTCATCTATGGAGAATACATATGATATTATTTGTGGGTTATTTAGTTTATCCCCTGTTTAACTCATCTAGTACTTCAAGCACTCTAAGTGGTCATGCTTTGTCCTGGGAAGGTCACTTGACTTTCAGACATAATGTCAGCGATAGTCCAGACACAGTGACAACAAACTTTTCTGTGATCTAGATTAATGCAGAAAGTTTAAAAGGCATATTGAATGTCAGAAGTGGATTTATATTAGTGAAACTCTTGTCTTACATAGCATGATGAGTGGTAGTAATGGACTTTCATTGGTGAAATAAAATGTGTTCAAGATATATAGATTGGCTAAAATATTTTAAAGATACTCTAACTAGGGGATCAGAATGTAGCAATGGCCAGAGTCTGTAGTCTCAGAAAAGTTTCTGGACTCAGTTTCTAAATGGTATTTTGTCTAGACATTGGTTTAGGAGATTTTCTACTTTTTCTAATGGAAGTCGTAGGGATAACATATTTATATCTCTGGAATATTCTTGTGTCTGCCTTGAGTAATCCTTTCAGATCAAGTATAGTCAGAGCAGTTTAAAAGATAGAAAATTGAAGAATGTTTTGACTTAAAGAATGATGTATGACCTATTTTATGCCTCCTTCCTAATGAACATTTATTCAATAATTATCTATGTATCTGGCAGAAGTAGCTAACCCTTAAGCACTTCAGATTTTTAAGGGCTACTCTTAAAAGTGACAAGAACTCAAGAGATCTTAGATGAGTTGGCAACAAGCTAATTTTTATTATATCCCAACTACTTCATTGGCTATGAAGGTTTTTCTGGATAGTTTGGGAATTGGTCCACTACTGATAACTTTTAAAATTAATGTTTGCTTTGAATTCTAATCAACAGTCAATAATAGGACTTTTAGATCAACCTCCTTTCTAGTTTGGAGACAGCCTGCTTTTATTTCCTAAGAGCCCCTATTGGTCTGGTTGGTGAGCTCTCTTAATATACTTACTCATATGGGGAATAGAAGAACCAGAAGGGCAGCCGTGGATTCACTAATGGTCCCTCTGTGCTGTGGCCATAACTTTAGGTATGGATCAGCTATCACTGATACTTTAAAGCCACTAGCAATTGGAAATTTAATAACTATGCCTGTTTTGCCACCTCTGTTTTCAACTTGATTTGTTTTTTCCTGGATTTATCTGCTGCTGCTTTTATTATGAATTCTTAACAATAAAAGTCAGCATTATTGTTTGGTAGAATAGTAAATTACTCTTTTGTTCTTAAGGTTAATTGCAGTTTCTTGTGTCCTGTTAATGCTTTAACATTTCCTAATGGGAACAAGTAAATAAGCTATGGAAAACATATATGTAATTGAAAAGGCAGGTAGTCTAAAATAAAGAACACAAATTTGTTTATGTTTAGGGGCAGGAATAGTGTTAATAATATAAATGTGCAGAACAATAGGGAAAGAAGAGCTACGGCCCTAACCAAAAGACATCTATAATCTTATTCTTTCTGAGCTCTTCAAATATGAGTGACTTCTCTGTTCAATGGACTGTACAAAGCAAATCATTGGAAATGGAATGGATGCTTTCTAAAATTCAATTATAAATATGTTGAAGAAACCAATATTCTATGTGGTTTAAGATATTTATCATAGTTACTATTTATACTATTGTCAAATATGACATAAAGATTGTAATAGTTGGTTTTTAAAGTCAAAGAGAATATGACCTGATTTTATACAAGATTGAGATAGCCATAGCACAATCATAGAGAGTGCTTAAATATTCAAAGCCTTTGTTTTCCTATTATAAACATATAGTGAATGCATTCTGAGAATGCTTATGTTTCATAGTCTTGAGATTAACATTCATGTGACAGTGTGTCATTACTGTTAAAAGTAAAGTATGTGTATGCCCGCGGTGGATTCATGTTGATGTATGGCAAAACCAAGACAATATTGTAAAGTAATAAGCCTCCAATTAAAATAAATAAATTTTAATTTGAAAAAAACTAAAAAAAAAAAAAGAAACCTCCAAGGAGAGAAGTGCTTTTCTGATATCTGTGAGCCAAATGTACAAATCTTACAAGGAAGAGGTTTCATCTTCAACTGGCTAGCATTTATGGTCTTAATGCCTTCAAAAGATGTGACTTGTGTTTATCTTAGAGATGTAACAAGGTACAGTGGTCAGCTCATTGAATTGTTTTCTACAAGCCCTGTTTCAGTGTTTCAGCTAAACATTTTTCAACCTCCTGAAGCAACTCCTGACATTAATTTTTAATTTTAAATAAGGCTGAATTAAATTATGTTTACAGTTACACATATTCCAGTCAACAACAACAAATGATCAGGATAATATCTTTGTGTTTGGAGTCTTATTCCATAACATTGCAGGAGAAAATTCTCAGTCATTAGGACGGAGCAGGGATATGTATCACTTCAACAACTTAGCATTGTCTGAGTTTGTCCCTGCTGCCTCTGGGAGATAGTGAGAGACATGGGGGTCTGGCATACTGCAGTCCACGGGATTGTGGAGAGTTGGAATGATTTGGCAATTCAACATAACAATGATCTCCTGCCTGGAAGACTCTCCCAGAGTAGTTTGCTGTGCTCAGTTGCTCAGTTGTATCCAACTCTTTTGCACCCCATGGACTGTAGCTCGTCAGCTTCCTCTGTTCTTTGGGTTCTCCAGGAAGGAATACTGGAGTGGGTAGCCATTTCTTCCTCCAGAAGATCTTCCTGATCCAGGGATGGAACTCACATCTCTTGCATTGACAGGTGGACCCTTTACCACCAGTGCCGCCTGGGAAGCTATTGAGAGAAACAGATTTGATGAGATTCTTTGGCTTGGGAAGTCGGTAGGATTCCTGGATCATGTTTCTCAGAGGAGAAGGGCTCAGTGAAGAGCTCACATCTACCTGCTAAACATGACTGTAGTAGCTTTGGAGCTGATAATATATGGGAGTCAATATGTGGATGAACACATTCAACAAACAGGAGATCAAAGGGACTTCTCTGGTGGTCTAGTGGTTAAGATTCACCTGCCGATTGGGCAGAGAGAAACAGATTTGATGAGATTCTTTGGCTTGGGAAGTCGGTAGGATTCCTGGATCATGTTTCTCAGAGGAGAAGGGCTCAGTGAAGAGCTCACATCTACCTGCTAAACATGACTGTAGTAGCTTTGGAGCTGATAATATATGGGAGTCAATATGTGGATGAACACATTCAACAAACAGGAGATCAAAGGGACTTCTCTGGTGGTCTAGTGGTTAAGAATTCACCTGCCGATTGGGCTTATGTGCTTGCAACTTCTGAGCCACACACCTTAGAGCCTGTGCTCTGCAACAAGGGAAGCCTGCGCACCAGTACGAGAGCAGCCTCTGACTCATGGCAACTAGAGAAAGCCTGCTCATAGCAACACAGAGCTAGTGCAACCGAAAATAAATGATTGTTTTAAAGAAGATTTCTCAGGAGGAATTACGCTGAGGAACTAAGGATTAAGTATTGCTTATTAATAGCATTACCTAGATTGCATTCCATGAAAGGGTACGTTTACTATGTTTTTCTCTGTTATTTCTTGATCAATGCGACATCTAAAATGCCAGAACCATATTTTTTTTTCATTTTGTATACCCAGTAGAAGAAACATGATAAGCACTTGATATATATTGTATTTTGATTAAACAGGACCTATTAATAAAGACTTTTGGCTACAAGGTACAGAAACCTATTTGAACAAACTGACCTACGGGTGAAAAAGATGAATTTATAATTTATGATAGGGGAAAATCACCTCCAGTATCAGCAAAATAACTGGGACCAGGCAAATAAATGTCGATAGCATGTTTTCTTGTCTCTGCTCCTCTCAAAATACTTTCTTCTGCCTCTGCGGACCAGCTTTCTCTTTTTCAGCTCACATGGAGGAATACTTGTCAGTGGCATTCACATTTACATGATATGAGATCAATATTCTGGTGAGAAAAGAGTTCTCTTTCTCACCCCCAGTGCTAAATTCTCCAGAAAGAGAGGTTGTTTATTGCAACTTGGGATCTAGCTTTCATATCTGGCATGGGTCTTGGGTCCCCTGGCTGCCTGTATCCCAGTGATATAGCTGCATAAATGAGAGAAACAGGTTTTAGTTGCTGGAAATGAGTATTTGACTCACTACCTTAGAGGAATCAATATTACAGCAGCTTAAAATACACATGTATATGCAAACATATCTAAATATGTGCTGTTATGTAATATATAAAAATACATACACTATATTACTATTATTTAACATATAATACTATATACCATATACTATATAATCAATTATATATTGTATTATCGAAGTGCATGCTCACTTGCTTAGTCATGTCTGACTCTTTGTGACCCAGTGGACTGTAGCCCGCCAGTCTCCTCTGTCCATGGGCTTTTCCAGGCAAGAAATGGGAGGATGCTGCCATTTCCTTACTCCAGGGGACATTTCTGTCCCAGGGATCAAGCCCATTTGTTGCATCTCCTGCACTGGTGTATGGATTCTTTACCACTGTGAAGTATATTAGATATATCACATTTTATGTAATAACATACAATACTTTTTTCATATATAATAACATCAATCTACTTTTTAGAGACTCATCCTAGTCTTGGTAAATCTGTACAAAGAGGAAAATAAATATTAGCTGTTTCCCTGATAATATTTTATTGGATGCTGTGTCTTATGAATTGCATAGGGAGTGGATCATTTGTTTTGGTGAAGTGTTAGGTGTTCAGACAGAGCTTGTTGGTTAATAGCTGCCCCCTTCTCCCTCTCTTTCTACCTTCCTCTATTCTTTTTTTCTCCTCCCTTAGGCTAACCCACATCAATGTGGCGGCTTCCATCCTAAAAAGCTCTGTTCTTGATAAGAACTTGGGCCTCATGAATGAAAAGAAATGCAAAGATATGAGCAAAGTTGTATAAATTACTTCCAGGATAGGTCAATTGAATTGGCAACAAATATCGTAGAGGCAGGCAGATGTACCAAGGATTAAGTGTATTTTTAAAAATTGTTTTTAGGCCTTGGAGAATTGATAGGCACATTTACTATATCATATTTTCTGCAATATCATCCAGTTTTCTATGTATTTTCTTTATATTTAGTATGGTGATTGTGCTCTTTTATTATTCTAGGCACTGTTCTAAGCATTTTACTTACCATTCAATTTAATTGGCATAATAACTTATAAGGTAGGTTGTAAGTCTCTTTTTATAGAGTAGAAAACTGAGTCACAAAGATGTTAACAAATGTGACCAGCAACATGTGATGTGTATGGAGGCAGTACTGGACTCACCTGGGTCCAGAGCTCACCTTGCTATGCAGTCTACGTAAACTTCACTTACCTTTTCTGTGCATGTACAGTGGCATGATAAGTTATATAGCTGATAAAATTAAGGAATATATTACTGGAAATATTTTAATAAATGGAACTATGACATTATACAAAGGTGAAGAAAAGCCTACCTTAGTTTCCTGAACTTCTCTTGACTCAAAGGTGACAGATGGGACTGTTTTAGCAAGACGAATGTCTTAAAGAGCTTCAGGGTTTTTAACATTTCACTTTTCAGTGCAGATGCAATCATTTGATTAAAGAAGTACTGGCTTGAGTTTCTCTGATTTTCAGGACTAAAAACAAGATCCTTGGAAATATATTTAATAAGTCTAAGTGGAAACTTCAACATCTATGAATCTCTTTCCAAATAGGGTCATTTAAATGATCACAGACAGGTAATTGTCTACATTAAAACTATAAAAATATGATCTAGAACTTCTTTAACCCTCTCACATATGGACATCTTAAATATCAACTCCATGGCATTAGCCCTTCGTTCTCCCTCTCTAATTTTAATTGGCTTAAATCCCTAAAGCTCCATCACAAAATAACTTCCAAATTAGTTTCCCAATCCTCTTTGCATAGTGCTTTTCTCACCCCAAGATCCTTTTTATGTTTTTCCTTGCACAAAATTTATTTTCAGATCTGAGTGTCACATTTGTAAATGGGCAGCCCTAGAGAAAGTAGATCATACATTATTCTCCTTTGAGTTATTTGTGACCTATTAATAAAATTCGAACATTAGAAGGGAGGGACTGACTTGCTCTATTTATCTGGCAGTTTGGAGTTGGAAACTACCTTAGGCCAAAAGCAGCAGATGCTCTGTTTTCACAGTTGTTCCCAAGCATCTCAAGAAAGTAAAGACACCTTGTCTGTCTAATCTGATCTCTGCTTTTGATTTGGTCATATGAGTGAGGACAGAATTTGTGCAGAGTGATCTTTAGAAATCAACTCAGTCCATATCCCTTTTCTGTTTGCATCTTTCTGACAGTTTTCTATCTCATTAAAGGTCCTGCCACAACCTCCACTATCTATTCTCCTCTGACTGCATGTTTTAACACATTCCAGTATCTTTCTTAATTTTGCCCAATGCATTCCTTCTGAGATTCCTTTGCATTTTTAGTTCCCTCTGCCTGAAACACACATTCTCAGACATTCCCAAGGCTCACATCTTCATCTGCTTTATGTTCTTCCTCAAATGCATTTCAGTGAAGCCTTCTCTGACCACTCTCATAATTTGTCTCCTTCTCCCTCGATATTTCCTTTTGAACCTAAGAAGTCTTACATTTGATGTATGCATGCTCAGTCATGTTTGACTCTTTGTGACCCCATGGACTGTAGCTCTCCAGGCTCTTTTGTCCATGGAATTTTACAGGCAAGAATATTGAAGTGGGTTGCCATTCTCTTCTGCAGGGGATTTTCCCAACCCAGAGATAAAACCTGCTTGTCTTGTGTCTCCTGCATTGGCAGGCAGATTCTTTACCACTAAGCCACCTGGAAAGCCCATCTTATATTTGATATATTTTACTTATTGATTATTTTGCCTTGTAAAGGCAGATATTTTTGCCTGTATTTTTCACCTAGTGTATCTCCTGAGTCTAGAACAGTGTCTCAGTAAAATAGTTATTGCATAAATGGATGAACAGCAAACTATATATGCAAGACATAGAGATAATAAAGGGCTTCCCTGATGGCTCAGGTGGTAAAGAACCCTCCTGCAATGCAGAAGACTCTGGTTCAATTCCTGGGTCAGAGAGATTCCCTAGAGAAGGGATAGGCTACCCACTCTAGCGTTCTTGCTTCCCTTGTGGCTCAGCTGGTAAAGAATTTCCCTGCAATGAGGGAGACCTGGGCTCGATCCCTGGGTTGGGAAGATTCCCTAGAGAGGGGAAAGTCTACTCACTCCAGTATTCTGTTCTGGAGAATTTCATGGACTGTGTAGTCCATGGGGTCACAAAGAATCGGACATGACTGCAAAACTTTCACTTTACAGAGATAATAAAGGGGAATGCAATGAACTTTTTAAATGGTTCCAGCAAATATCTGAGACAACTTCTTATGGAAGATAACCTCAAAATTGGGTCATGAGAGATCTGCAGGATTTTTCCAGTAGGGCAACTTGAGAAAGGACATTCCATACAGTTGAAATAATGTGTGCAAAAACACAGATACAAAACCACATAATTTGTTTGGGAAAGTCAGCTTTAAAGAATTGATGAATTTTGCTATACATTAAAATAATGATGGAATTTATCCTTTAAATAATGGAAGGTCCATAAGACATTTTAAGCAGAAATGATAGAGAACTATGCTCTGTTCCAGCAGCAATGGAAAGCCTGGATTTGAGGAAACTGAGGCTTGATTTAGGGATACAAGCTAAAAGCAGCAGCAGTGCAAGCGAAAGAAAATGGGGGATTGCATTGTTATGGGTGTACAGTAACAAAAGGAATCAATATGAATAAATGCTTGACTGATTGGTGTGTGTGTGTGTGTGTGTGTGTGTGTGTGTGTGTGTGTACAGAGTAGGTTTAGAAGGATGAAGGAGCTGAACTCACAATATTAATGAAAAACAGGATTATTTAGCTGAATTATCTAGTCTCTCTCTTTTGTTGACATTGATGCATTTCTTGGGATAATTCCTGAGCTGTTCACCTTCATTTTATAGACACTGGGAGATCCAGAACTCTGGTTTATTGCTAAGGGGGTGCAGTTAATAGGATGATATGATTTTTTTTCTTAAACTCAATGAAAATATCAGTGAAACAGTCTAAGCTCTGTTTTCTCTCAACATACACAATCTTAACACCCTCTGTAAAATATCAAGACTGCTGAACTTTATATTGAAGTTAATAGAAATGTATTGATTTTGATTCACTCAAATAAAATAACTATTCCCTGACAATTCCTCTGCATAAAGTTATTCTGCATGTGAAATACATCACTGTCTCCTATTGCCAGTTCAATGTACACTATTTAGTAGAAAACACATAAACTTTAAGAGTCACAGTGACCTGTCTGAATTCCATACCTGCATAATAACCTTTGGCAAAATTGCCAGATCACTATGAATCTCACTTTCTCCACTAATGGAATAAAAACAATACCTACATCACAGAATAGTTTTGAGGTTTAAAAGAAACAAACCGTGTATAAGTTGAGAGTCCTTTAATTAGAATAACAGAAGCCAACTCTAGCTAATGAACACCTAAAGGACTTATCAGAAGGAAATTAGGACTGAACATATTGACATGAAGCTAGAAAATGGGCAGTAATGTGCAGAAACTAAGGTAACAAGAATCACAGAAATGGCCTCATAGCCTAAACAGAGTTGTCTGGATGCAAACATTAGAAAAAGTATGCCAGCTATTTATGTTTTTCATTCTGGCATCACTTGTTCAGGACTTTAGTAGGATAGAGTATTCAATTGGCTGATATGGCCCCTTTTAGCTTCTCTACAAGGGATCCAATCTAGAAACTTCCAGTTCAAAAAGCCCTCTAAAAATTTAGGATGCTGGGGAAAGTGGAATGGATTCTTGCTGGCCAAAAACATTAAACTGATGACTGTGGAGCTGTTCTGACCATCATCCACAGCAAGAATATATTCTAAGTCATGATCTAGGGTCTACAGACGTACATATGTACCCACACATAACCAGAACAGAATCTTCTCTAAACTGAACTTGTTCCTGCTGTATGTGTCAAACTCTGGTTTTTATTTCTTTCTTTACTCCACTTTTCAAAAGCCAAGTCATAGCCCACTAAGCTGATTTCCTGACTTATGATTGTGTCGCAATGCACAGCCTGTAAACATTTTATTACAGTGTATATAATATTAGCAAATCATAGATACTTTGTAAATGTCAAGTTCTCTCATACCATCTTTCCCCCTTTATCTACCTCCCACTCGCCCATGAAATAAAATTGCAGGCAGTGGCTAAATGACAAAGATATCTGAAGCTTCTTTCATTTTTATTGACCCAGTGACATAATGTTAATCCTATTTCCCTGAAGAATTGATTAGACCAAAAAATCAAGATTTTTAAGGGATATAGAGTTTAGAGAAAAGCAGTACTGAAGAAAGAAATAGTGAAATTAAGAGAATAAGGTGTGGCTTAAGTCTCAGCGAAACTAAGATTCCTTTCTTGAAATACCATGGAAAATTTTCTGTTCCACACACACACATCATCTGTTACTGCTCTCTAGAATAAATAAGACTTGGAAGATTAGGCACATCTTTTCTTAACTTTCCCCATATTGAAAGAGATATTTGTCTTTATTTCAGAACAAAAATATATTTTGATCTAAAATATTGAGTTAATTTGTTTTGCAGGTTAAGAGCTGGAATTTGTAAAATAATAGGTCCCACTCTTTAATTTGTATGTGTATGGGGTGGGGGGGCGGTTGGGGAGGGGAAGGCAGTGAGACTATCACCAAAACATTAGGCTCATAATGGGTTCCACCAAAAGGACTTGAGTCTGTGTTTATATGCTTCAAATAGACAATTGGAGAACTTATAGGTTTAAAATATTGTGAATTACATTTTGCTCTCCATATATTATTTCAGCCATCTCAGCAAGGCCCCTTCCCCCAACTGACAGGATCCACTGGACACCCACATTAGCTTGCCTCCTTTGGTTCTCTCTTCTCAGCAGTCTAATTTATTTTCTACTGATTCTGTATTCCATTTCCAAAGAGAACTCTGACAATCCACCTGTATTCAAGCCTTGGTGCTTAATCTCTCCTTGTCAAACCGTGGAGTGATTTCTTAGACTTGGTTTTGAGGCCTGCCTCATTAGGACTCCTCTATTTCTCTCCCTTCAAATATCAATAATGCTGTGTTTTCTTTCCACCACCAGAAGAAACCTCTGATTTCAAATTGGTGCTTAATCTCTCCTTGTCAAACCGTGGAGTGATTTCTTAGACTTGGTTTTGAGGCCTGCCTCATTAGGACTCCTCTATTTCTCTCCCTTCAAATATCAATAATGCTGTGTTTTCTTTCCACCACCAGAAGAAACCTCTGATTTCAAGGTATATATATATATTTTTCATTATTTATTTATTTTTATTTTACTTTATAATACTGTATTGGTTTTTGCCATACATTGACATCAATCCACCACAGGTGTACATGGGCTTCAGGATTGGGAACTCAAGGTATGTTTTTTTCTCCTGTTATTCAGTCTCATTCCCTCGTGCCTCTTCTGGAACCCAAACCCCCTAATCTTGCCCCTTGTCACTTGCATCTTCAAGTTGTCCCTCTCTCCTGAAAGTTTCTTCTCTTTTTACAAATGTTCTCAGATGCCCTAACAGACTACCTGGAACACCTTGGCTCCTTTTCTGGTCTCACAAGTGATCGTACGTTCACTCCCCTTTCTTCAGATGATATTAATGTTTCCTGAGCATATATGCTTGTTACTTCTACTTCCGCATATGCATCAATGGGTTTGTGTTTCTAATCAAGCTTCTACCTCTACTAAGCTACTGACACTCTTCTCTGGGTCCTCATGACAAGAAGATCTAAGAGGTGCTTTTTTCTACTCAAGGTCCTTCATGTTGCAAAATTCCTATGTTTTATGCCTTTCTGGAATCCTTGTCCTCAAGTAATTCCCCAGGGAGTAGGCGTTTCCCAAAGTCTTCCTGTGCCACTTTTGGCATAGAGGTTAGGTACATGGAAAATGGAATCACAATGCCTTAGATTCAATTCAGAATCTGACACTGTAAACTGTGCCACATTATCCACTTTATTTATTCTTTCAACCTCATAAAATAGAAATTCAGTTCAGTTCAGTTTAGTCACTCAGTCAGGTATAATTCTTTGCAACCCCATGGACTGCAACACACCAGGACTCACTTTCCAACACAAACTCCCAGAGTTTACCCAAACTCATGTCCATTGAGTAGGTGATGCCATCCAACCATCTCATCCTCTGTCATCCCCTTGTCCTCTTGCCTTCAATCTTT
>SJYC01119797.1:0-16337 GCA_006408675.1 Madoqua kirkii
CATCTGGTGATGTTCATGTGTAGAGTCTTCTCTTGTGTTGTTGGAAGAGGGTATTTGCAATAACCAGTGCATTCTCTTGGCAAAATTCTATTAGCCTTTGCCCTGCTTCATTCCACATATAAGGCCGTTTGCCTGTTACTCCAGGTGTTTCTTGACTTCCTACTTTTGCATTCCAGTCCCCTATAATGAAAAGGACATCTTTTTGGGGTGTTAGTTCTAAAATGCCTTGTAGTTCTTCATAAAACCATTCAACTTCAGCTTCTTCAGTGTTACTGGTTGGGGCATAGACTTAGATAACTGTGATATTGAATGGTTTGCCTTGGAGACGAACCAAGATCATTCTGTCGTTTTTGAGATTGCATCCAAGTACTGCATTTCAGTCTCTTTTGTTGACCATGATGGCTACTCCATTTCTTCTGAGGGATTTTTGCCTGCCGTAGTATATATAATTGTCATCTGAGTTAAATTCACCCATTCCAGTCCATTTTAGTTCGCTAATTCCTAGAATGTCCACGTTCACCCTTGCCATCTCTTGTTTGACTACTTCCAATTTGCCTTGATTCATGGACCTGACATTCCAGGTTCCTATACAATATTCCTCTTTACAGCATCGAATCTTGCTTCTATCACCAGTCACATCCACAACTGGGTATTGGTTTTGCTTTGGCTCCATCCTTTCATTGTTTCTGGAATTATTTCTCCACTATCTCCAGTAGCATATTGGGCACCTACTGACCTGGGGAGTTCCTCTTTTGGTATCCTATCATTTTGCCTTTTCATACTGTTCATGGGATTCTCAAGGCAAGAATACTGAAGTGGCTTGCCATTCCCTTCTCCAATGGACCACATTCTGTCAGCCCTCTCCACCATGACCTGCCCATCTTGGGTTGCCCCACAGGCATGGCTTGGTTTCATTAAGTAGACAAGGCTGTGGTCCTAGTGTGATTAGATTGACTAGTTTTCTGTGAGTATGGTTTCTTTGTGTCTGCCCTCTGATGCCCTCTTGCAATACCTACCATCTCCTTGCTTTTCTTTTACCTTGGGAGTGGGGTATCTCTTCACAGCTGGTCCAGCAAAGCACAGCTGCTGCTTCTTACCTTGGCGAGGGGTATGTCCTTACCACCTTCGTTCCTGACCTTCAACATGGGATAGCTCCTCTAGGCCCTCCTGCGCCTGCGCAGCCACCGCTCCTTGGGTGGCTCCTCCCAGCTGCCACCCCTGGCCTCCGGCTTGGGGAGGCTCCTCAGGGTCACCGCCCCTGGCATCAGGCACGAGGTGGCTTCTCCTAGCCACCCCTGACCTCGGATGCGGGCTGTCTCTTCCTGGCTGCCCCTGACCTCCGACGCGGGATAGCTCCTCCTGGCTGCCGCCCCTGAACTCGGACGTGGGATGTCTCACCCCAGCCGCCACTGGCCTCGGATGCAGGGTAGCTCCTCCCATCTGCCACCCTGACTTCAGACGCGGGGTGTCTCTTGCCGGCCCCTGCCCCTGACCTCGGACGCAGGGTGTCTCCTCTCGGCTGCCGCCCCTGACCTCAGGCTCAGGTAGCTCCTCCCGGCCATCACTGACCTCGGACGCAGGGTAGCTACTCTCAGCCGTTCTTGTGCCGTCGCAGCCTGGCACTCTAGGCAGCTGCCCCTGACCTTGGACGTGGGGTAGCTCCTCTTGGCCTGGGCTTAGTGTGCCGGCTCTCGTAGCTGCCTGTGCTTATGGACTGTAGCCCACCAGAGTCCTCTGTCCGTGGAATTTTCCAAGCAAGAATACTGGAGTGGGTAGCCGTTTCCTTCTCCAGGGGGTCTTCCCAACACAGGGACTGAAACCTGGTCGCCTGCATTTCAGACAGACTCTTTACCATCTGAGCCACCAGGGAAGCCCTAATTCTCACATTAGAAGTTAGCAAAAATGTAAAAACTGAAAGAGATAATAGAGGTCTTATAATATACACACTATCTTCACAGATAAGGAAATCTGGATCCAAACTCATTTCAGAATATGAAAATCAGAATGGTGAGGGAACCCAACCCAATGTGATATGGTTAAAGCTTGTGCCCAAGAAATCCTTGCTCAACTGGATTAAATGGAATAATGTAATGTAGGAAACTAATCTGTTTAAATAGGAACCAAGAGATGGTAGAAAAGCAATTTGCCTGGAATTCAGACATGAAATGATATTAAGGAGGATATTAATATCATTAATATCGAAAGGATATTAATATGTAATTAATACTTACATATTATTTGCATATAGTAAAATAAAAATTTATGCTTTAATCCATCACAAGATAAACTAGTTGGGTAAATTACACTTAGCTGGAGGAACTCTTTCCTAAGCAGTATTCATTTTAAGAACTCAAAACAGAAAAATAGAACAAAGAGGCACTTACTAAAATTGCTTTCCTAATAAGAGATTCAAGATGCCACATTTTTTTTTCTTTACTTTGCTTTTTCAGAAAGACATGCTGGACATACAAAATATTTTGAAAATAAAGTGCAATGCGGAACTCAGTATGTTTTTATTTGGTTCAGTACCTTTAAATCCTTTATTAAAACTGCCTGTTTACCTCAGGCAAAATAAGCTTCTACATTATGTCAATATTTTAAGGACAACATGGAGAAAAAATGTTGCTTTTTAATAGTTTTTCTCCCTAATCAAATTCTGTGGGAAAGAATTCCAGAACAGAAGGAGGAAAAAAAATCTTTCTGAAGGATATGCTGTCCTGTGGACATAGAGCAGGGGTTACTGATGACCTCAGAAAATTTGTGTTTCTGGAAACTGTCTCCTGGTTCTTCCTTCATGTTGCCTGAGACCCTTGGTACAGTCTTGAACCAAGAGAAACTGAACTAGCCTGAACCACATAGAAATTAAAACTACAAACTTGCTTTTGTGAGCACCATTTGGGGAAGAGCATACTTACAGGTTCTTTTCATTGCTGGGGTTTTAATATTATACTCAATGAAGAATTTTTTTAATAAGGCTCTACTAACATCCAGTTGATAAGTTGCCTTGGCCTAAAGCCTGGAACCATACTGTGACTAATGAGGTGGGAGTGACTTCTGCCTTTCTAGAGAGCCTTGTAGGGAAGCTGATGGAGGAGGGTGGAGGAGGAGACTAGAGAGAAAGAAGATAAAGGGGCCACTTAGGGAATCCTGAAGAGGAGAAGGAGAACTAAGAGTTCAGAAAGGCTTCTGATAGGTGGGTGGTCCTTTGCACATTTATCTCATTCAAACCAAATGTCTGAGTCTTTAGAGGTTTGCCTGCCATTAAGGTTTGTAAGCATAGTATTACATTTGCCTAAACGTAGGCTATTTGTCAGCTTAAAAACTGCTTGCCTTGTTTGTAGAAAGGAATGAAGAGCAGCGCCAAAGCAAGAGACTAAATTTTCTCTGTGTGAGGCTATGGCCCATTAAATGGCCATTTTCAAATGAATTCCATAATTCACATGTATCGCTGCTTTATGATTTATATGCTAGAAACACGGCTTCAACGGACAGATAAGACCGTATTTCTAAAATGCAATAGTCCTTTGTGACTGATAATTGCAGCATTTGTCAGGGTGTATATTTCTGCCTGTGGCTATTTTGTTGTTGTTCAGTTACACAGCTGTGTCCAGCTCTTTGTGACTGGATGGACTGCAGCATGCTAGGCTTCCCTGTCCTTCACTGTCTTCCAGAGTTTGCTCAGACTCGTGTCAATTGAGTTGATGATGCCATCCAACCATCACATCCTCTGTCACCCATTTCTCCTCCTGCCCTCAATTCTTCCCAGCATCAGATTCTTTTCCAGTGAGTTGGCTCATTGTATCAGGTGGTCAAAGTATTGGAGTTTTGGCTTTATAATCAGTCCTTCCAATAATATTCAGGGTTGATTTGCTTTAGGATTGACTGGTTTGATCTCCTTGCTGTCCAAGAGACTCTCAAGAGTCTTCTCCAGCACCATAGTTTAAAAGCACCAGTTCTGTAGTACTCAGTTTCTTTATGGTTCAAATCTTTAAAAAGGCAGTTACTTTCCAGTTTTCCCAGTGATCATCCATACTTACATTCTATCAGTGTTTGCTGCATTCCAAGGTTATATCCAGATATGTGATGGAATTCCATTGAGGTATTTCAGGTCCTAAAAGATGATGCCATTAAAGTGCCACACTCAATGTGCCAGCAAAATTGGAAAATTCAGCAGTCGCCACAGGACTGGAAATGGTCAGTTTTCATTCTAATCCCAAATAAAGGCAATGCCAAACAATGTTTAAACTACTGCACAATTGTAGTCATCTCATACGTCAGTAAAGTAGTGCTCAAAATTCTCTAAGGCAGGCTTCAACAGTATATGAGCCATGGTTTTGATCTCCTTGCTGTCCAAGAGACTCTCAAGAGTCTTCTCCAGCACCATAGTTTAAAAGCACCAGTTCTGTAGTACTCAGTTTCTTTATGGTTCAAATCTTTAAAAAGGCAGTTACTTTCCAGTTTTCCCAGTGATCATCCATACTTACATTCTATCAGTGTTTGCTGCATTCCAAGGTTATATCCAGATATGTGATGGAATTCCATTGAGGTATTTCAGGTCCTAAAAGATGATGCCATTAAAGTGCCACACTCAATGTGCCAGCAAAATTGGAAAATTCAGCAGTCGCCACAGGACTGGAAATGGTCAGTTTTCATTCTAATCCCAAATAAAGGCAATGCCAAACAATGTTTAAACTACTGCACAATTGTAGTCATCTCATACGTCAGTAAAGTAGTGCTCAAAATTCTCTAAGGCAGGCTTCAACAGTATATGAGCCATGGACTTCCAGATGTTCAAGATGGATTTAGAAAAGGCAGAGGAATCAGAGATCAAATTGCCAATATCTGTTGGATCATTGAAAAAGCAAGAGAGTTCCAGAGGAACATCTATTTCTGTTTTATTGACTACACCAAAGCCTTTGACTGTGTGGATTACAACAACCTCTGGAGAATTCTTCAAGAGATGGGAATACCAGACCACCTGACCTGCCTCCTGAGAAATCTGTATGCAGGTCAAGAAGTTACAGTTAAAACAGGACATGGAACAAACAACTGGTTCCAAATTAGAAAAGGAGTACATCAAGGCTGTATATTGTCACCCAGCTTATATAACATATTCAGAGTCAGTTCAGTTCAGTTTAGTTGCTCAATCGTGTCCAAATCTTTATGATCCCATGAACTGCAGCGCAGCAGGCCTCTCTGTCCATCACCAACTCCCAGAGTTCACGCAGACTCACATCCATTGAGTCGGTGATGCCATCCAGCCATCTCATCCTCTGTTGTCCCCTTCTCCTCCTGCCCCCAATCCCTCCCAGCATCAGGGTCTTTCCCAATGAGTCAACTCTTTGCATGAGGTGGCCAAAGTACTGGAGATTCAGCTTTAGCATCAGTCCTTCCAAAGAACACCCAGGACTGAGCTCCTTTAGAATGGACTGGTTGGATCTCCTTGCAATCCAAGGGAATCTCAAGAGTCTTCAACACCACGGTTCAAAGGCATCAATTCTTCGGTGCTCAGGTTTCTTCACAGTCCAACTCTCACATCCATGCATGACCACTGGAAAAACTATAGTGTTTAGAATGGTAGAATACGCAAATGCTATTTATTCAATATATTACTGAATAATTCCAGTAGCTTCCTCATGCCTGCAAATACTTATGGTCTTCAGTATACATTATGAGCATTACATGAAAGCATATACACTACCACTGTAACACAGATAGCCAGTGGAAATTTTTCTTATTGCTCAGGGAACTCACATTAGGGCTTTGTAACAACCTAGAGGAGTGCGATGGGGCGGGAGGTAGGAAGGAGGTTCCGGAGGGAGGGGACATGTGTGTACTCTCACATCCATGCATGACCACTGGAAAAACTATAGTGTTTAGAATGGTAGAATACGCAAATGCTATTTATTCAATATATTACTGAATAATTCCAGTAGCTTCCTCATGCCTGCAAATACTTATGGTCTTCAGTATACATTATGAGCATTACATGAAAGCATATACACTACCACTGTAACACAGATAGCCAGTGGAAATTTCTCTTATTGCTCAGGGAACTCACATTAGGGCTTTGTAACAACCTAGAGGAGTGCGATGGGGCGGGAGGTAGGAAGGAGGTTCCGGAGGGAGGGGACATGTGTGTACCTATGGCTGAGTCATGCTGATGTATGGAGGAAGCCAACATAATATTGTAAAGCATTTCAATCGAAAATAAATAAGTAAAAGCAAGAACAATTTAAAAAAAATTTTTAAAGTGCTTTTGGAAAAGAGAAGAGGATTCATAGATACTTCATAGAGGATGTTTCATATGTCTTCATTGTTGGTAGAATTTAGACAGCTTATGGGAAAAGGATGTGGAAATTTTATTAGCATAAAGAGTAAAAACTAAGACTCAGAGATTAAAAATTAAAGTGTAGATCCTCTTTGGGGGACTGACGAGTTCCTCTAATGAAGCGTGGGGTGGGGAACGGAAACAGAGATACAAGGCTTGTGACCGTGAATGGAGTCCTGTGAAAGCCTTGCAAAGGAGGTTAGATGTTATTGTGAAGATCAGCAAATAAGGAGCTACTTGAACATGTAATGAAATGACATCATTGAGTACCTGGGATGAATAGAAAATGCAACGTGATTTGGAGACAAAACACAGGTCCTGCCTACTGCACAAACTGAGAAAGTTGGCTTATAGCTCAGTGAACCCAAGGACTTTGCATTGATTATTTGAACATTGCATAAACTGTGTGAAAGCTGTGTGCATAAGAATTTATTTCTGTGCCAAATTTACATTTGTGCCAAAATTTGGTGTCCTCCTTTTCTCGGCCTTCTGGCACTTTTAATGTTGTTGTTGTTTAGTCGCTAAGTTGTGCCCAACTCTTTTGGACCCATGGACTGAAGCCCAACAGGCAAGAATATTGGAGTGGGTTTTCATTTCCTTCTCCAGCCTCCCCGACCCAGGGATCAAACCCACGTCTCCTGTGTCTTCTGCATTGCAGACAGTCTTTAGACATTTGATAACTATATTCATATGGTCCTATGGATAGTATAGGTCTTTCTTGGTGTAGGACTCATATGGTGAAAACCTTCAGCTGATGGCCTGTGTGTGCCCTAGGAGAAGAATGTAGACTCAGGGGAGGAGAAAAGCTCTGTAGCCTGTTAATGTAACAAAATAAGTGACTTGAAGGAGATGTTCTTCAAACATGAAGCAAGAACATGGCAAATGAATCTGGGATTTTGTCTTAAATGACCTTTTTGCTAATACTGTTCCCTATGTCTTCTAAATCTCAGCTAAATGTTTTAAAGTCTATTCAAATTGTCAAAAAAAAAAAACAAAAAAAAACCAGAAATACCTACTTAGTTGATTCTTGCCCTTACAAATTCTAAGTGGTACCCGGGGCTTATGATTTACCATTTTCACAGATTTTTAATGGTAGTCACATGATCTCGCTTTTAATTTCCCCAGATCAAGACTTAGAAAGGGCTCCTTTCATCAATCAGATTGTACATGCAAAATGCCCCTTTCAAAAGAGATTGCTCAGCGGTACAAAGGATTGGATTCAATGTTTTGGAACTTGCCCTTTCTTTTTTTCCCCAGATGGATGATTGTTAGAGGGTTATTAGAAGTAGCTAGATGAAAAAGCAATCATGAGCACTCTATGGACAAATCTGCCTTCATTCTTATTTGAATGTTGAAGCATTCACAGTATTTGTTGTGTGTTCCTGGTAATGGAATTCAACCTTTTATCTTTTGTTAAAATGTATTTCAATAATATATGATTATGCAGATATATAGAAAAGCTTGTACTACAAAATCAGTCTCTCTGTAAGTGTTCTGTTATGACAAATAGGAAGTCTCTTTCTTCATGTAACTGCAATAAGGATGTGGCCTTTGATTTGCTCAAGGTATGCATGTGCGTGAATTTTATTGCTGTTTCACTCACTCAAAGAAAGGAAACAAACACAGGAATGTTACCAACATATCTGCTGAATAAGTAAAACTTAAGGAAAAACTTATGGCAAATAACCTCTGTTACTAAGTTTTTTCTATTTTACCTGAATGTTTTAAATGAGATTAACACTAAACAATTTTTTAAAAATTGCATACCTGTAATATGTACTGTCCAGATGTGTGATAGATTGTCCATTTTCAATAAAAATCAACCTCTATAGGCTATTTTTGAAAATTATTGAAAAGAGTATATCTTCTGTAACCATAAGAAATAGATGAGAAGACCCTTTGCTTTAATAGTTACCTGATACTGAAATGCATTAGGACCAGGACCTTAGTGCCTAATTACTCTAGAAATTGGTATCCAGTCATGAAACACTTCATTGAATCATTTGTGTTAAAGAACTGCTTTGGGCACTGTGGGACTTGTAAAGAACTAAATGAAGTGGATATTTATTTCAAAAAGTTAAACTGAAGGAGAAAAAGAATACAAGTACTAATAGTATGGAGACTCAGAAGCAGGAGATGGCACTATGAGTTCTTGTACAGGCTTCAGTTAGAACTTTTAAAGTAATTGCAATTTGAAATGGAGGAAGGAAGAAGTAAGGACACTGGTGTGAGTGAATGACAGCTGGTGGAAGCCAGACACATTGGTGGGACAGCTTGTACATGCAGGGACTCCAGAAGAGGACGACCAGTCTCCAAAGCCCAGATGATTTCTCTGCTCATAAACTCCACTGTTTCATAAACACAATTCATTTTTTTCTGAACTGAATTTTTTCTTTTCATTTTGTTTCTTCTTCTTGCCATGCTGCTCATCTGCTTATGATTACTGAAGTTTAACTCAAGACTCAGTTCAGGTGCCACTAAAATTCTATAGCTATTTAGCTATATTAATATTTATTATTAATAATTATAATGTATAAATATTATAATGAATAATTTCATAAAATCTATTAAAATTTGTATTGTGGTTTTCATACATTAGTAGGCTTTTACTTCTAATCAATTATGAACCTCTTTAGGCCAGGGACTGTTATTATACATCTTTTTATTTTCCAATAGAGGTAAACATTTAAATGTTAGTTCAGTCATTTTAAAATATTTTAGAATCTATGCCGAAGACATAACATGCCAAAAGTATTATGAGTTTATTCTTATTATTCTTTAAATAACATAATAATAGTAAAACTTAAGGAAAAACTTATGGCAAATAACCTCTGTTACTAAGTTTTTTCTATTTTACCTGAATGTTTTAAATGAGATTAACACTAAACAATTTTTTAAAAATTGCATACCTGTAATATGTACTGTCCAGATGTGTGATAGATTGTCCATTTTCAATAAAAATCAACCTCTATAGGCTATTTTTGAAAATTATTGAAAAGAGTATATCTTCTGTAACCATAAGAAATAGATGAGAAGACCCTTTGCTTTAATAGTTACCTGATACTGAAATGCATTAGGACCAGGACCTTAGTGCCTAATTACTCTAAGAAATTGGTATCCAGTCATGAAACACTTCATTGAATCATTTGTGTTAAAGAACTGCTTTGGGCACTGTGGGACTTGTAAAGAACTAAATGAAGTGGATATTTATTTCAAAAAGTTAAACTGAAGGAGAAAAAGAATACAAGTACTAATAGTATGGAGACTCAGAAGCAGGAGATGGCACTATGAGTTCTTGTACAGGCTTCAGTTAGAACTTTTAAAGTAATTGCAATTTGAAATGGAGGAAGGAAGAAGTAAGGACACTGGTGTGAGTGAATGACAGCTGGTGGAAGCCAGACACATTGGTGGGACAGCTTGTACATGCAGGGACTCCAGAAGAGGACGACCAGTCTCCAAAGCCCAGATGATTTCTCTGCTCATAAACTCCACTGTTTCATAAACACAATTCATTTTTTTCTGAACTGAATTTTTTCTTTTCATTTTGTTTCTTCTTCTTGCCATGCTGCTCATCTGCTTATGATTACTGAAGTTTAACTCAAGACTCAGTTCAGGTGCCACTAAAATTCTATAGCTATTTAGCTATATTAATATTTATTATTAATAATTATAATGTATAAATATTATAATGAATAATTTCATAAAATCTATTAAAATTTGTATTGTGGTTTTCATACATTAGTAGGCTTTTACTTCTAATCAATTATGAACCTCTTTAGGCCAGGGACTGTTATTATACATCTTTTTATTTTCCAATAGAGGTAAACATTTAAATGTTAGTTCAGTCATTTTAAAATATTTTAGAATCTATGCCGAAGACATAACATGCCAAAAGTATTATGAGTTTATTCTTATTATTCTTTAAATAACATAATAAGATTATCAGCCTGGAGCTGCCTTAAAATATTTGTTAAACCTTCATTTACAGTTGATACTAAATCACTGCAGATGGTTATTGCAGCCATGAAATTAAAAGACGCTTACTCCTTGGAAGAAAAGTTATGAGCAACCTAGACAGCGTATTAGAAAGCAGAGACATTACTTTGTCAACAAAGGTCCATCTAGTCAAGGCTATGGTTTTTCCAGTAATCATGTATGGATGTGAGAGTTGGACTATAAAGAAAGATGAGCACAGAAGAATTGATGGTTTTGAACTGTGGTGTTAGAGAAGACTCTTGAGAGTCCCTTGGACTGCAAGGAGATCCAACCAGTCCATCCTAAAGGAGATCAGTCCTGAGTGTTCATTGGAAGGACTGATGTTGAAGCTGAAACTCCAGTACTTTGGCCATCTGATGCAAAGAACTGATTCATTTGAAAAGACCCTGATATGACTATTGTAATTGTTTTGGAGTGCCATAAACTGTGCCTATGTAAAATGCAAACTTAATTGATAAACAGTTTGTGTTCTGACTGCTGTATGATCAGCTATTGCCAGCGTCTCTCCCATATAACAAGATTAAAATTAGACCAAATAAAAACCTTATAATGGTCTCAAAGAGTTCAAGTGAAAGAAACAGTCATATGTCTACACAGTAAATCAAAGGTTAACAATGATTAAACTTAGTGAGAAAAACATATCAAAATCCAAGATAGACTGGAAACTAGGCATCTTGCACCAAACAGCCAAGTTGCAAATCCAAACGAAAAGTACTTGAAGATAATTAAAAGTGCTCCTCCAGTGAACACATGAATGTGCATCTATGCTGTCACTTCAGCTGTGTCCGACTCTTTGTAACTCTGTAGATTGTAGTCTGCCAGGCTCCTCGGTCCATGGGATTCTCCAGGCATGCATATTGGAGTGGGTTGTCGTGCCCTCCTCCAGGGGAATACATGAATGATAAAACAAAGAATCTTATTGCTGATATGGAGAAAGTTTTAGTGGTCTGAACAGAAAATCAAACCAGTCAGGATATTCTCTTAAAGCTACATTAGAACAAAGTCCTAAATCTCTTTAATCTATGTAGGCTGACAGAGTGGGGAAGTTGCAGAAGAAAAGTCTGAAGCTAGCAGAGGTTTGTTCATGAGGTTTACAGAGAGATGCCATCTCCACAACATAAAGTGCAAGTTGAAGCAGCAAATGCTGATGTAGAAACTGCAGCAAGTTATCTAGAAGATGTAGCTAAGATAGCTAATGAAGTTGCCTACTCTAAACAACACATTTTCAACATAGACAAAATAGCCTTCTTGGAAAAATTTTCCATCTATGATTTGTTTTTAGAAAGGAGAAGTTAATGCCTGGCTTTAAAGCTTCAGAGCAGAAGCTTACTCTTTCTTAGTGGCTAATGCAACTGGTAACTTTAAGTTGAAGTCAGTGCTCATTTACCATTCTGAAAATACTAAGGCCCCTGAGAATTATACTAAATCTACTCTACCTGTGCTATGTAAATGGAACAGCAAAACCTGGATGATAGCACATTTGTTTACAACATGGTCTATGAAATATTTTTTAAAATATTTTTGATGCTGACCATTATTAAAGTCTTTATTAAATTTGTTACTGTTTCTATTTTAATTTTTTAATTTTTTTATGTATTTTGTCCACAAGGCATGTGGAATTTTAGTTCCCTGACCAGGTGTTGAACCTGCATCCTGCATTGGAAGGTGAAGTCTTAGCTACTGTACCACCAGGGAAGTACCTATGGGATATTTTAAACCCACTATTCAGACACTGCTGCTGTTCAGTCACAGGCATGTCCGACTCTTTGTGACCCCATGGACTGTAGCACACCAGACTTCCCTGTCCTTCACCAAGCTCATGTCCAGTGATGCCATCCATCCAGTATTCAGAAATACTGCTCAGGAAGAAAGTTCCTTTCAAAGCATTACTGCTCATTGACAATACACCTTGGTCACCCAAGAGCTCTGATGGAGATATGTAATGATATTAATGTTGTTTTCATGCTTGCTAATACAATATTCATTCTGCAGTCCATGGAGCAAGGAATAATTTTGACTTCCAAGTCTTATTATTTAAGAAATACATTTTATAAAGCTATAGCTGTCATAGACAGTGATTCCGCTGATGGATCTTAGCAAAGTCGATTGAAAACACTTTAAGAAGGATTTACCATTCTAGATGCCATCGAGAACATTTCTAATTCATGCAAAGCGATCAAAATTAGCAAAAGTTTGGAAAAAAGTTGATTCCAGCCCTCATGGATGACTTTTAGGAGTTCAAGACTTCGGTGGAGGAAGTAACTGCAGGTGTGGTGGAAATAGCAAGAGAATTGCAATTGGAAGTGGAGACAGAATGTGTGAGTGAAGTGCTGCCTTTCTTGGTAAAACTTTCATGGATGAAGAGTTGCTTCTTATGCTTGAGAAGAGAAAGTGATTTTTAAAGATAAAATCTACTCCTGGTGAAGATGCTATTAAGATTATTGAGATGACAAACAAAGGATTTTGAATATTGCACAAACCTTAGTTGATAAAGCAGTGGCAAGATTTCAGAGGATGGACTGCAGTTTTGAAAGTTCTATTGTAAATAATGCCATCAATAGCGTTTGACTGTGTGGATCACAACAAACTGTGGAAAATTCTTTAAGAGATGGGCATACCAGACCACCTGGTTCACTTTCTGAGAAATCTGTATGCAGGTCAAGAAGCATCAGTTATAATGGGGCATGGAACAACAGACTGGTTCCAAATCAGGAAAAAAATACATCAAGGCTGTATATTGACACCCTGCTTATTTAACTTGTATGCAGAGTACATCATGCAAAATGACAGGATGGATGAAGCACAAGCTAGAATCAAGATTGCCAGGAGAAATATCAATAACCTCAGATATCCAAATGACACCACCCTTATGGCTGAAAGTGAAGAACTAAAGAGCCTCTTGATGAAAGTGAAAGATGAGAGTGAAAAAGTCAGCTTAAAAGTCAACATTCAGGAAACTAATATCATGGCATCTAGTCCCATCACTTCATGGCAAATAGATGGGTAAACAAAGGAAACAGTGAGAGACTTTATTTTCTTGGGCTCCAAAATCACTGCAGATGGTGACTGCAGCCATGAAATTAAAAGATGCTTACTTCTTGGAAGAAAAGTTATGACCAACCTAGATAACATATTGAAAAGCAGAGATATTACTTTGCCAACAAAGGTCCATCTAGACAAAGCTTTGGTTTTTCCAGTAGTCATGTATGGACGTGAGAGTTGGACTGTGAAGAAGGCTGAGCATGAAGAATTGATGCTTTTGAATGGTGGTGTTGGAGAAGACTCTTGAGAGTCCCTTGGACTGCAAGGAGATCCAACCAGTCAATCCTAAAGGAAATAATTCCTGAATATTCATTGGAAGGAATCATGCTGAAGCTGAAACTCTATTACTTTGGCCACTTTATGGGAAGAACTGACTCATTTGAAAAGAACCTGATGCTGGGAAAAATTGAAGGTGGGAGGAGAAGGGGATGACAGAAGATGATATGGTTGGATGGCATCACTGATTCAATGGACATGAGTTTGAGTAAGCTCCAGGATTTGGTGATGGACAGGGAAACTTGGTGTGCTTCAGTCCATTGGGTTGCAAAGTCGGACCTGACTGAGCAACCAAACTGAACTGAACTGAAGAGAAGTAGCATTGCATGCCACTGAAAAATCATACATAAAAGAAAGAATCAATTATGTGGCAAACTTCCTTTTGTTGAATGAAATATATTTTTTTGCATTCCATTTTTATCTCTTCTATTGACTTTTTGCTACGGCTATTTTTAAAGTATTGCTCTTGAGATTAAAATATGCACATTTAATTTGTCACAATTTACCTTAATTTTATATCAATTCTTGTATACTCTTAGAACCTTAAGACAGTATACTTCTATTTTTCCATGCCCCAGTTATTCATTATATTTTCTTATATAATCAAATCCTATGTATGTTATGACTGTCCAATACATTGTTGCTATTAGTATTTTTGTTTGAATAGTCAATTGTTTTTTTAAGATACAAAAGATGCACAAAAAAGCCTTATACAATTTTCCATTTTTTTCCATCTCTGGACATCCTTTTTTTAAAATTTTATTTTATTTTATTTTATTCTACTTTACAATACTGTATTGGTTTTGCCATAATTTGACATGAATCAGCCACATGTGTACATATTCTCCCAATCCTGAAACCCCCTCCCACCTCCCATCCCGTATCATCTCTCTGGATCATTATTTGTATATATCCAAGTAACTTAATTATTTTTATTTCAGCCTCAAGAGCTTCACTTAACATTATTAGTGACTGAGGTTTGTTAGTGACAAATTCTCTCATCAATATAAAATAAGTAACCCTTGTTCTATTTATCTAAAAGACCTTTAAGACCTTTTAAATTTATTTTGTCCCACTTGTTTATTTTGTTGTTGTTATTGACTGTGCTTTGGTGTCATATGCAAAAATTCATTGTCAAGACAAAAGTCAAGGAGCTTTCCTCCTATCTCTTCTTCTGGAATTTTACAGTTTCATATGGTACATTTAAGTTTGTAATCCATTTGGAGTTATAACTCATTTTGTGAGTGATATACGTTAGAGTTCTAGTTTCATTCTTTTGCATGAAGATATCCAGTTTTCATAATACTGTTTATTGAAGAGACTACTCTTTCCCCATTATGTGTTTTTGAGGTCCTTGTAAAAGATTAGTTGATGATATATGTGTGGATTTAAATATGAGCTCTCAATTCTGTTCCAATATTCAATGAGTCTATTTTGATACTATACCATACTGTTTTGATTAACTTTATAATATGGTTTGAAATCAAAAACACATGATGCCTTCAGCTTTGTACTTATTTATCAGGATTGGTTTAGCAGTCTGGTGTCTTCTGTGTTTACATACAAATTTTAGAATTGTTTTTTCTATTTCTATGAAAAATGCCAATGTAATTTTGATAGGGACTGCATTGAATCTGTATCACTTTTGGTGGTATGGGCATTTTAACAATATTAATTCTTCTAATCCATGAGCAGGAAGTATCTTTCCATATATTTGTGAAAAGATTCAAATAGCCAATAAGTATATGAAAGGGTGTTCGGCATCACTAATCATCAGAGAGTTGCAAATCAAAACCACAGTGAGATATCACTTCATGCCTGTTAGGATGACTTTTATGACAAAGACAACAGATATCAAGGCAAGGATATGGAAGAAAGGGAACCATTAACCATTTGTTGGTGGGAATGTAAATTCTTATAGTCACTATGTAAACAGTATGGAGTTTTCTCAAAAAAAAAAAAAAAAAAAGAATATGATCCAGCAATCCCATTACAAAGTATCTGAAAGAAAGAAATCAATACCTTGAAAAAATCTCCACCCCAATGTGTATTGAAACATTATTTACAATATATAATATATGAAGACAGCGTGTTCATCAAAAGATGAAAGGATAAAAAAGATGTGATACATACATATACAGTGGATATTGTTTAGTCACAACTGTAAAGGAAATCCTGCCAAAAACAGGAATGAATTTAAAGGACATTATGCTAAATGAAATTGGCAAGACAGAGAAAGACAAATGCTATATGATCTCATTTATGTATGCATTGTTTAAAAAAAAAAAAGTTGAACTCAGAGAGAGTAGAACGGTGATAATCAGAAGTTGAGGGTGGGCAGGGATGGAAAGATTCCGGTCAAAGTGTACAAGCTTTAGTTATAAGAGGGCAAGCTCTTGGGATAATTATAAGCATTATTAATACACACACACAAAAGGTGACTATGTGAGGTGATGGATGTGTTAATTAATCTAATTGTGGTAATCATTTCACAAAGTATACATGTGTCAAATCATCATTGTATACTTTAAATACATACAATTTTATTTGTCAGTTATATATCAATGAAGCTGAACAAGTTAAAAACAAAATAAATGCAATGTGTGATCCTAGATTCAGTTCAGTTTAGTTCAGTTCAGTTCAGTTCAGTTGCTCAGTCGTGTCTGACTCTGCGACCCCATGAATCGCAGCA
>SJYC01119800.1:0-10772 GCA_006408675.1 Madoqua kirkii
CATTTTATACTTTTTAAATCCTCTCACTGGGCGTTTTCTTTGCTTTGATTTTTTTAGTGTGGGTGTGTGTATGTGGGTGTGCGTGTGCAGTTCTTCTGATATTTAGGAAAGTTTCCATCATTATTTTAAGAGTTGATTTTGTTTTATTACTAAAGTTTAATTACTTTTTCAAGTGTGATCTATATATAAAAGAACATAAGAGATGTGCACAGCTCAGGACATTTTTACAAAGTGGAAACACATTTAAATATTGCCAGGTTGAGGAAATTGAATGTCCCTAGCAACCACAAAGTCCCCTTATACCCTCTCCAATTTGCTACCACACTTCTAAATATAATTATGATTCTGACTTTTAGGACCATAGATCATTTTTTATTATTTGGAACTGTATATAATCTGAATTATATAGAAGTTACTCTTTTATGTTCTTTTGTTCACTGTTATGTTTATGAGATTCATCTGTGTTGTTGCACATAGAATAGTTGGCTTATTCCCATTGCTCTGTGGGATTCACTTGTACAACTACAATAGCATTTATCTCCTTTACTTTTGTTGGACATTTAGGATGATTATAGTTCTTGACTCTTAGAGACACTTTGTTGAGAACATTCATGTTCCCTTTTTATGATTTATGATGCATATATGTATGCACTTCAGTTGAGTGTGTAACTGTGAGTAAATTCTTTTGCATAGTTTACAAATATATTCAAGTATAAGATTTTATGTGTAATTTCCTGATAGCTTTTATCAATAAAAGTAATTTTTCTTGATTCCATTTTCTGTTTATGTGTACATTTAAAATCTTGAACAAATATTAAGCTTTATGTAATAAATGTTTCAACATCTATTTAGATAATAATATGAATTTTTTCCCTATATCTGTTATTATGGTGTATTACACTGATTGCTTTTCAAAACTTAATGAAGTTGCTCAGTCGTGTCTGACTCTTTGCAACCCCATGGACTGTAGCCTACTGGGCTCCCCTGTTCATGGGATTTTCCAGGCAATAGTACTGGAGTGGATTGCCATTTCCTTCTCCAGCGGATCTTCCCGACCCTGGGATTGAACCCGGGTCTCCCGCATTGTAGACAGACACTTTACCGTCTGAGCCACCAGGGAAGTCCAAGCCATTGCTAATAAATCAGATAACCAAGTTGCAATTAAAAAAAATTCTTAGAAACACACTGCTAATTCACTTCAGTCGTGTCCAACTTTGTGCGATCCCACAGATGGCAGCCCACCAGGCTCCCCCGTCCCTGGGATTCTCCAGGCAAGAACACTGGAGTGGGTTGCCATTTCCTTCTCCAATGCATGAAAGTGAAAAATGAAAGTGAAGTCGCTTAGTCATGTCCTACCCTCAGCGACCCCATGTACTGCAGCCCTCCAGGCTCCTCCGTCCATGGGATTTTCCAGGCAAGAGTACTGGAGTGGGTTGTCGTCATTGCCTTCTCTGTAGAAACACACAAGCTACTGGAATTGACTCAAAAAGAAATATAAAATCTGAACAAACCTATAGTAAGTAAAGAAATTAAATCAATAGTCAAAACTACCCAATAAAGAAAAATCTGGGACAGCATGGCTTAACTTATGAATTCTACCAATCCTTTAAAAAAGAATTAACACCAAATCCTTCTCAAAACTCTTCTGAAATTGAACAAATTTCTAACATTCTGTGAGACCAGAATTAACATGATGTGAATTTAGTTGTAGTTACTGATATGCTTCCCCATCATGAATCACAGCCTTGTTATGACGAAGGGGCTTGTGTAACTCAATGGAGCTATGAGCCATGCCAGGCAGGGCCAGTCAACATGGGTAGGTCATCATTTGTAGTTTTGACAAAATGTGGTCCACTTGGAGGAGGAAATGACAACCCACTCCAGTATTCTCACCTGGAGAACTCCAGGGAAAGTATGAAAAGACAAAAAGATATGATGCTGGACAAGAGCCCCCAGGTCAGAAGATATCCAATATGTTGCTGGGGAAGAGGGGAGGACAATTACTAATAGCTCCAGTAAGAATGAAGTGGCTGGGCTAAAGCAGAAATGATGCTCAACTGTGGTTGTGTCTAGTGATAAAAGTAAAGTCTGACACTGTATTCATTGGTAGGACTGTTGCTGAAGTTGAAGCTCCAATACTTTGGCCAACTGATGCCAAGAGCTGACTCAGTGGAAAAGACTCTGATTCTGGGAAAGATTGAAGGCAAAAGGAGAAGGGCATGGTAGAGAATGAGACGGTTACATAGCCTCACCAACTCAATGGACATGAGTTTGAGCAAACTCTGGGAAATGATGGAGGGCAGAGGAGCCTGGCATGCTCTGTACATGTGCTCTGTACATGGGGCCACGGAGAGTTGGACGTGACTGAACAACAACAACACTGATGTATTTGGAATTAGTGCATCGCTTTGTTTTATGCTTGCTGTTTGTCCTGCCTTTCCAGTGTTCTCCCTTGATCCCGCTTTTCTGCCTTCTATTAAATTGCTTAGGACTTGATTTTTTTGAAAGAGTATTGAATCATGTTTCTAGGCTTCCCAAGTGGCACTAGTGGTAAAGAATCTGCCTGCCAATGCAAGAGATGTAAGAGACACACTTTCCATACCTGGGTCAGGAAGATCCCCTGGAGGAGGGCATGGCAACCCACTCCAATATTCTTGCCTGGAGAATCCCATGGACAGAGGAGCCTCGTTGGGCTACGGTCCACAGGGCCACAAAGAGTTGGACACAAGTGAAACATCTCAGCATTCATGCAATCTTATTTCTACCATTTTCCTCAGAATAGGATAGGTGACTCTTTTGCTTTCAATCGTTTTATGTCATCATGCTTTTAGAATTTCTAATAGCATAAAGATAGGTTTTTAAATGTAGTTTTAGAATAACTGTCTTTTAAAAGGAAAATTTAATATGTATTTAATGTAAATTTAGTATTCTTGGGGTGTGTGTGTGTGTTTGTGTGTGTGTGTGTGTGTGTGTGTGTGTGTGTGTTATGAGCTGATCTCGGTAGGTTTTTTGATGAGGATTCAGAGTTCCCTAGATTTTGAAAGGATCTTTAAATATTGACTTGCCATGGCATTCCATTTGGAGTCTAAGGGTTTTAAATAATCTTAGGCAGTTTTTATGATAATTTCTGTGCTTATGGCTCCTGTACCCTACAGGCTGTGTAAATTTTGACATCACACATGTGCATTGTGACTTTTCCCTGTGTGTTTTCAATCGTAGGCCCTGGACTGATCTGAAGCCTCCTCAGTCTGGTGTGCAAAACTTTCGGCCCCTCTGTGGGATTTTGCAGCCCATCAAAGCTAAGCTCCCAGCTTCATGCTAGGGTGTCAGCTTCAAACTCTGACTTGCGTGGTTCAGGAAACAATCATTCACATCACCAAATGGATGTTGGAAGTGACTTTCAATTCTTTTATTTACAGAGGCCAAATCCTTATGGACTGCTCATTACCGCATGTGTATCATTCAGCTTTGATTCTTCTCACCATTTCTAGCACCTGAAAATTACTTTTTGCTTTTTGGTTTCATTTTATTGTGTATTTCTAGATAATTGCAATAAGACGAATATCCATATCAAGTTAGTTGACCACATTGTATGGAATTTTAGCAATTAAATTTTTAAAATCTACTTTAATGATAAAAAAATGTGTCATAGTTTGAAAAAACTAGGGTGAATTAGCAAGTCATATAGCTATTGATTCAAATTTGGTAAGAACATTCTTTCCTTCACACTGTAGAATCTAGAAACTTTAGATAAGGATAATTTGCACTGGTCTGTTAAGAGAATGCATTACTGAAGTTACTAAACCATTGGACTTGCTTCTGAAAAGCCATAGATTGGTGTGCTTTGACCTTTTGTTCAAGTAAGAAAAATAGATCCTTTTTTTAAAAAGACCTGCAAGAGATCCTGACAGCATGGTTTCAGCTCAGACTATGTGAAAGCAGCGCTGGAAAACTAGCCCTCTATATGTCTACTGTCACTTTCCCAACAGTGTGGGTTTCCTATGTTCATTTCTTAGTCTTTCTTTCTCCCTTCCTCCCTCTCTTCTTTTGTTCTTTCTTTCCTTCCACAAATATTTACTGAGGACACAAAGTTACGTTATTCTGTTGCCTGAGGTGTCTCATCTGGAAATTCCATTCTAGCCGTCCCATGACCCTGCAACGCAAGAAACCGCCTATCCAAAATAAACTGCTGAGAGTAACCCAAGATCTTCATAACTCATTCATTCTTTCCTTCCGCTTTATAAACCTCTCACTCATTATTATTTATTACACCTATTTCTCTGCCTCCGTGTATACTCATGTGCCCTTTCCCATGTGATGTTACATCAAATGTGATTGGCGTATCCATTACCTTCCATCAGGGAATATTTCTTTTTCCTTTCCTCCACAGACAATGTGCATAGCTCTTGTTTCAGCCCATAGTTTCTAAGCAGACAACAACCCCAGGATGGCTTTAGAAACAGTGAAGTCGCTCAGTCATGTCGGACTCTTTGCGACCCCATGGACTGTAGCCTACCAGGCTCCTCCGTCCATGGGATTTTTCAGGCAAGAGTACTGGAGTGGGTTGCCATTTCCTTCTCCAGGGGATCTTCCTCACCCAGGGATAAAACCCAGATCTCCTGCATTGTAGGCAGACACTTTACCATCTGAGCCACCAGGGAACTTTAGAAATAGAGGCCACTATAAATAAACGGTAATGAAAATTTTAGTGGTGTGAGGGAACCTGTTGGATAAGCTGACTTTTAACTCCAGTAAAGCAAGAAACCAATGTTCAAGATTCCAGTCAAACCTTGCAGAATTGAAGTTACAAATGGCTCTGTTCTGACCTAGTCCCCTGGAATCCTATTGCCAATAGCTTGCTGTAACACAAGGGGATTTTGGAGCCATATTGAGATTCCATAGAACATGATTCTAAGGTTTTTCTGGAGGCACTTGGGATAGCTCTGTGGTTTGAACAGTGGTGTATTTTTAGGCTCTCAGTTACATAAAAAGACAGTGTTCTAGATGAGGTACAAATAGCTGCTACAACTTGCTCTAAATCCCTGATTTCTCCAGTTTTGCTCTCAGGAGTCACTAGTCAGCCTAGGTAATCAAAATGAGACCACCTTCATATCAACTTTATTTCCTAATAATGACTTAAGGAAGCTGAAAATATGTAAAACTTTATGATATCCTAGGCAGTAGCAAATATATGTTGTTGCTGCTCAGTTGCTAAATCATGTCCGACTCTTTGAGACCCCATGGACTACAGCACACCAGGCTTCCCTGCCCTCCACTGTCTTCCGGAGTTTGCCCAGGTTCATGTCCATTGAGTCAGCGATGCTATCCAACCATCTCATCCTCTGCTTCCCTCTTCTCCTATATAGTAAGTATATAGTAGACAGCTGAAGAACAAAGAATATCTATTCATGTCTTTTCTGATCTGATAAATGGAAAGATTTTGAGCCTACATTTTCTGTGGCAAGTGGGTGGCATTCAGCCACAGCTGCTTGCTCCTACCTCAGAACCTTTGTGCCAACTACCTAAGGCCTCCTTCCCCTCTGATCTTCACACAGCTCAGATCTCAGCTAGGGGTTATCTCTTCAGAGATGTTTCCCTGGTTACCCAATGCTATCTCTGGCTACCCAGAGTAAAATGGTGACCTCTTCATTCATATCATATGATTCTTCAAAAATTCTCTGCCTAAACTGCATCACCACATGATAATTTTTTGTTATTATTTGTTATTTGAGTATCTTTTTCCTTCTTCACTCTACACATGAATTTATATTCCTAGTAATATTTATTGGATAACAGATATAAATTCTGTCTTGTTGATTACAGGGTATTTCTTATTTCTAGAAATATTCTTGCTGTAGTTCTTGGAGGAGGTGAAGTCATTTAAAAATAGTCTGGGGGTTGGGAATGATTGTGAGGGGCTTTTTTGGACCTTGCTTCTAAACTTTGGTAAATGAGACCAGAATAACATTTAGTCTAAAGCAAATTTTCTGTTAACTACGGAGGCAAGAACTTTCTTAGTACTTTAGGTGACTCCATGTGAAACATGATGTGTTCCATTCTAGCTACTGAGAATAGTTACTATTCCCAACTCTGTATGACCTCCAGGCGCTATTCCCTCCAGTCCTTTTGGTTGTTTCTTTGGCCTTAGGTAATTTTATCACCTGCACGAGCTTTCTAATGCCCAACAGAATGCTTTTGGAAAAAGCATTGCAGAGTGTCCTATCCCAACAACTCTCCCTTCTCAGTACTTTGCTCTGTGAACTCTAGCCACATTGGTTCCCCTGACTCCCAGCTCTTTCCACTCAACTCAGTGACTCCACTGGACTGTGCGTGAGTCCATTCCTTCCCCCTCCCCATCTCCCTCTGATTTGAACACCTCCAGGCAGTAAGACCAAACAGTTGTAGGGCTCATCTCATTTGGTGTTCACTTTCCAGAGACCACTATCCTTTATAATCCAGTGCAAAAATGTCTTGAGAGCCGCTGTTTTAAATATTTGGTCCAATGTTTTGGGTTTTTCAGACATAAGAGTAGATTTGCTACTTGTTACTCCAATGTGGCCAGAAGTAGGAGGCCCACATATGAATTTAAATTAAATTTAATTTGAAAAATAAGGACATTTCTGGCTTTATTAATTAATGTGCTCTCAGGATCTGATAGTGCTTGACACTGAGTAGGATATCGCAAATATTTATTAAATTAAATAATGCAACTGATTTGAATCAGCTAATATTAAAAGATCTGAATTTATGTTTCAATGAATCCAAATGTACTCTAAATGAACCACTGTACATGGAATGTAAAATTGAAAGTACTCTGTAAATATATACTATCTTTGTTTTAATTTTCTTGTATTATTAGAATGATTTACTGAATTATAGACATAACTCAACTTATCACTATATCATTAAGAACTTGAAGCTGAGGGATCTAAAGCATTCACAGATACACATCTGATTATACTGTAAAAGCAGCAAATATACTGCTCAAATTCAAATATTGCTTCTTTATTTTGTTTTAATAAAATTCCTTGTAGGATAACCAGAGATGTGTATAAGAGACAGCTGTACATGGAATGTAAAATTGAAAGTACTCTGTAAATATATACTATCTTTGTTTTAATTTTCTTGTATTATTAGAATGATTTACTGAATTATAGACATAACTCACTTATCACTATATCATTAAGAACTTGAAGCTGAGGGATCTAAAGCATTCACAGATACACATCTGATTATACTGTAAAAGCAGCAAATATACTGCTCAAATTCAAATAATTGCAAATATATACTATGAATCAGTTTTAAAATTTATAGTATTTATTAAAAGTATTTTGGTCTGTCCTGGGGATATTTTGTACTTTTTGATGCTTCTTAGCATGTGATTATCTATTCTTGAGAAAGAAAAAGTAAAGTGATTCAAATATATAAACCATGTACCAATAACGTTCATAAAAAATAACTTTTATTTATAAAATAATAGCATTTAATTTTAATTATGGATATTTTAAAACTAAACAATAATCATTTAAATAAACTTTAGCTCGTCTAACAGGTCAGAAGTTCAGAACTAATCCTGAATTTCAGAGAAAATGTCACACATATTGTAGTTAGTGGCTGGTAGATTAACAAATGACTTCCCTGTTGGCTCAGATGATTAAGAATCTGCCTGCAGTACAGGAAATGTGTGTTCAGTCCTGGGTTGGGAAGATCCAGGGTGACAACACACACCAATATTCTTACCTGGAGAATTCCATGAACAGAGGAGCCTGCCAGGCTACAGTGAGTGGGTTCACGAAGAGTCGGATGTGAGTAAGTGACTAACATTTCCACTTTCTTCTCTTAAAAAAATGAAACAAAGTAGAACAATAAAGTCTTGATTTGTAGTGGTTGCCCATTGTTAAGTGTTAAGCTGTACCTTCTTAAAAGATTTGTTGAATAGGTTGAATACTAACCCCTAATACCTCAGAATGTGTCCTTATTTAGGAATAGAGTTGTTGCAAGTGTGTAGTGATGGTGAATTTATACTGGAGCAGGAGGAGAAGGGAACGACAGAGGTTGGATGGCATCACGACTCAATGGACATGGGTTTGGGTGGACTCCAGGAATTGGTGATGGACAGGGATGGCTGCTGTGCTGCGGTTCATGGGGTTGCAAAGAGTCAGACACAACTGAGCGACTGAACTGAACTGAACTGAGAGTAGCCTTTAACACAATATAACTGATGACTTTATAAGTGGAGAAGAGACCCAGAAGCACAGACACGCATAGGGGAATAGCAGAGGCAGGGACTGCAATGCTGCAGTTGCAAGCTAAGGCATGCCATGGATTGATGGTGATTGCCAGAAACTCAGAAGAAACAAAAAAGGGATTCTACCTAGAGTTTCAGAGAAAGCATGACCACAGGGGACGATGACTTCAGACTTCTAGTTTCCAGAACTCTGAGAAGATATATTTCTGTTGTTTTGGTGATGGTGAAGTGGCTCAGTCGTGTCCGACTCTTTGCAGCCCCATGGACTGTAGCCTACAGGCCCCTCCGTCAATGGGATTCTCCAAGCAAGAATACTGGAGTGGGTTGCCATTTCCTTCTCCAGGGGATCTTCCTGACCCAGGGATCGAACCCAGGTCTCCTACATTGCAGGCAGGAGAAGCTTTAACCTCTGAGCCACCAGACTTTGGCCCATTTTTAACTGGTGAGTTTTAGGAGTTCTTTGTATATTTTGGATAACAGTGCTTTATTAGATGTATATTTTACAAATCTCTTTTCCTAGTCTGTGGTTTGTCCTTCTCAACATCTTCACTTTGTTTTTCTCAGAGCACTTGTTGAATTTTAGTGAAATCTAGCTTAACAGTTTTTTCTTATGGAATCTGATATATACATGAAGTAAGTACTTTCATTATGGCCAATTTCAACCTACTGACATGAAGTCATTTAGTCCAGATATAGGAAAAGATGTTGACAATGGGTTCCTGCTGGTATGAGTAACCTCTAGCATACCACTGATCATAGCATTTTCTATGGATTCTTGAATATAAATTAGTTCACAGAGTCTTCTATCCATTAATTCATTTAGCAAATGTATAATGAACACTACTATGAACCAAGAACTAGTTTAAATTCTGGGATTATACTGATATAAGTGAACAAAAAAGATGAACCTCTCTGCCTATGTGGTGCTTCCATTTTACTAGAAGGACATAGAAAATATACTTATATGGTATGTCAGATAGTGATATTTTAAGGAGAAAAGGAGAATAGAAAAGAATAGAGAGAAAGATCCCAACTTTAAATAGGGAAAGACCTTTATGAGAGCGTGGTATATGAGCAGACTTGAAGAAAGTGAAAGAGAAAGCTATGCAAATATTCAAGTTATGAGAATTCCAGAATTCCAGACAGAAAAAAAAGCTGGTGCAAAGATCCTAAGGCCAGGCTATATCTCTGGCTCATTGAAGAACAGCGAGGTGGCCAGGGTGGCTAGAATAGAATAAAAGGTAGACTTGTGGAAATGAGAAAGTTTAACAGGGCTCAGAATAAGCAGGGTTTTTTAAGGTACTCTGTAAATGGTTTGGGGTGAGATGAAAAGGCACTGGTTTGCTGTAAGCAGAGGAGTTCCAGGATCTGGTTTATGCTCTAATCAGAATCAGTCTGCCTTCTTATTGCATTCTTTTTCTAAATCTCTTGCCTCCCTTCAGTTGATTCTTAACAATTATCTGGGAAGCTGAAGCCTCTCACTCAAACAGCATAGGAGCTAAAAAAAGAAAGATTCAGCAGCAGTAACACTGCCAGGGATTTAAAACAGGGAGCAAAGAATTGTGTTTCATTCTGTAGAATTTTGCAAGCTTCCCAACAAAATGAAAAGGCTCTGCTGACAGTCATGGCTTCATTTACCATAAGCACTGAGATGGAGTTTCTGAGGTGTCCTTTTCTGAAACTGTTGCAATAGCAAAGTCTTTATCTTAGCATTTTCCTAAGCATAAAGGATAGAGTGATCTTCTAGAACAGTTCTCAAACTCTCTTCCTTTTCTTTTAAGCCCCAATCTAGTATGGATTGTACTTTGATAAAACACAAAAGAGATAAATTGCTAATAAATTAAATACAGTATCAGTTCAGTTCAGCTCAGTCATGTCCGACTCTGCGGAAGAATTGCATGCATGAATTGCAGCAACCAAGCCTCCCTGTCCATCACCAACTCCCGAAGTTCACTCAGAATCATGTCCATCGAGTCCGTGATGCCATCCAGCCATCTCATCCTCTGTCGTCCCCTTCTCCTCCTGCCCCTAATCCTTCCCAGCATCAAAGTGTTTTCCAATGAGTCAACTCTTCGCATGAGGTGGCCAAAGTACTGGAGTTTCAGCTTTAGCATCATTCCTTCCAAAGAAATCCCAGGACTGATCTCCAATACAGCATAAAGATATGCAAATACAAGCCCAAAGTTATATTATTAGATTCAACAGGCATAAAATATCATTTCAGTAAATATAATAAAATAAATTAGAAAAGAAAGAATTACAAAAAAATTTGTTATTCATTGAAAGTGTGTGCCTAGATGACTAGTAGAGAAAATTACTATTATACTTGTACCTTTTAATATTCTATAATTATAAATAAACAAGAAGTTGTAAGCAAAGTAGAGACTCCATATGTTAAATTCTTATGTGCACACTTTGAACAAAACCCATGCGTATTAATATTTAAAAAATTTTAATAGCAAATGAGTTTATTAAATTATCTAATTTCAGTTGGATAAACAAAGATGCTTTCATATGATTATGC
>SJYC01119801.1:0-20093 GCA_006408675.1 Madoqua kirkii
CAGCTATGGTATTTTGTTAGGCAGTCCAAGGAGAATAAAGCAATCAAATTCATAGTGTTTGCTGACAACACTTTGCAGATGATAATATCAAGATCATTTTTTACTCACTGATCATTATTTTAAAGTTAAAACTGTGATACAATGCAGGAGACCCAAGTTCAATTCCTGGGTATCAGAAAAATCAGAAAAATGTATCAGAAAAATCCCCTGGAGAAGGAAATGGAAACCCACTCCAGTATTCTTGCCTGGAGAATTCCATGGACAGAAGAGCCTGGTGGGCTACAATCCATGGGGTTGCAAAGAGTCAGACACGGCTGAGCGGCTAACATAGCAATCTACAAAAACACCTGTTCTTTACAGTTTCTAACTTTTAATTTTGCTCTTTAATCTTAGCTTCCTTTGGAAAAATAACTGAATTATTAATTTTCATAGAAATATAAAGGTTATTAAGTATATCCAAAGTATCAGTCAATACAGCAAATCAGAATTTTCTATTAATATGTTTAAATGTCAGAACAAACCTTATTTTTTCATCCTGAAGAAACGAGGTGCTTATTTTGCAGTTTAGACACTCCTGACACAATTTTTCTCTTCAATACCAAAAATGACTGTTTATGGTCAGATTCCATATTATCATAGCTGGCTGTGTGGGGAAAGAATTAAAAATCTCCAATTTGTAATATTTACTGGTTTACTTGAAGTATGTATCACCATTGTTGATGATTTTAGTCTATGAAGACAGTTTTCAAAAGAGAAATTCTAACAGTCAGTTCTGAGAAGCCAACACAGGTTCTTATATAACTCAAAATTTATGCTATGTCACAAGCGTTGTTTACTTCAGCTGACTTTTTTTAAAATCAAGACTTTCTCAATGAGGGAAGCATTGCACTGATTTGCATTCTCTCACAAGGGACATAACTTAAGTAAGTACTTCCAAATGTTTTCCTGATGCTGACAGTTGCAGCATCAGAACATAACCTTTATATAGAACATAAGCTGTCAACCACATTTGTGGATAAACAATTCTTCATATTTTATTAAATTTAGAGTTACTTGAACTTCTCAGCCATAAAGCTGAAAGAGAATTTAAATCAGAGCAGAGATTTCTTTCTTCTAATTTTTATCATTTTCAAACCACACATATACTAAAAGAACTGCCATAAAAAACAGTATTTGCACGTTCATCAACTTACAGTGAAAGAATGCTTTGCCAGTTTTAATTATTCAGGGAGTTAGTCTTCCACGTCATTAGGCAGTTGGGAAATCATCAAGCTATGATGGTATTAGAAAGTAGACCTTTAATTACCTTCTTTACCAGAGTCATTGAACATTTCTAAGCAAATGCAGTCATTCACTAATGTCTTATCAACTATATACATACATAATTTTTGGCAATTGACAATGCCATTTCATATAAAACCCATGAAACACTAATATTTATACATGGAATATTGAACATATGCTTTTGTCAGATTTTGAATTTGAGGTACACTAAGTAAACTAACACAAGTTTCTTTTCCTTCTTCACAATTTCATGGAAAGAAGATATGTTCTTACTTTAGATCTTAGCAACTTCACCATACAATTTTTTAATTTCCTTATTAAGTTGAGAACTTTCACCTTTGCACTTAAAGGAAACATGTTATGCCTTCTCTTTGCCAATATATCTCAATTGCCAATATCACCACTCTTGGGCTTTGAGGCCATTATTATTAATAAGTAAAATAAAGGTCACTTGAACACAAGTAATATCTCAGTAGTCAATCTGATAACTGAGACAAGATGGCTACTAAGTGACTAACAGGTAGGACATCCTGGAAAAAGGGTAATTCACACCGTGGGCTCAACGGAGCAGGACCTCCAGAGAGTTCATCATTCTACCCAGGTGTTCAGCCATGTCTGTTTGCGACCTCATGGCCTGTAGCCCATCAGGCTCCTCTGTCCATGGGATTTCCCAGGCAAGATACTGGAGTAGGCCGCCATTTCCTCCTCCAGAGGATCGTCTGGACCCAGGGATCAAAGCTGCATCTCTTTCATCTCCTCCACTCGGCAGGAGGACTCTTTAGCACCAGCCTGAGAGCCGTGACACTCAGAACAGCATGCAATTTAAAAGCTATGCATTGTTTGTTTTTTGAATTTTTCATTTAGTATTTTCAGACCATGTTTGACTGTGGGAAACTGAAACAAAGGAAAGCAAAACTGTAGAAAAGGGTGCTGGGGAGGTGGGGGGCGTGGGAGAGGGGGTACTACAAACAACTATTTTGATGATTTCACAAATTTTTAGCTAAAATAGCCTCCCAAATAATACATTATGATTTCAGCACTTCATCATCAATGAGGGATGAATTCAACATATAAGCAAACATATTTTCAGGTAAATTTTATTGAAACTCTTTTTGCCCTGTTTCTATGAAATTGAAATTGTCCACATTGTCTGCATTCAAAGACCATTGCCACACTCAGCGATTTGTGTCTTTTCATGTAAAAAAAAATTCTGATGAAGCTTGTGAGACCACATTCAACTGGAATTAAAGTAAATAATGAAAATTTTATTTATTCAAAATAGAAAGTAATCTTATATAAGTCATAAAACAGTCAATTAAAATTTAATGTGATTGCAAAAAAAAAACGAACTGATAAAAATAAGTGTTTATTCTATGTTCAATACAGGATACAGGATGCTTGGGGCCGGTGTACGGGATGAACTGGGGAGATGGGTGGGGAAGGGAGGTGGGAGGGGGCTTTAGCATGGGGAGATCGTGTACATCTGTGGCTAATTCATGTCAATGTATGGCAGAACCAATGCAGTACTGTAAAATAGAATAAAGCATTAAACAAAAAAAAATAAGTGTTTATTCTCAGATTTTATATAATTTGGGGTTACATTTGGCAAAGTAACTTCTAAAGGTCACACATTGTAACTGAGTTCTACTGCATATGGCTGTGCATAGGCATGAGTCACAGGCAATTCACCATATGAACTGGAAAACGAAGTGGTTAAACCTTATTCAAAGACACGAGTCTACCCATAAGGTTCTTAGATCTTGCAACAGTGTCTAACTGCTACAAGTGCATTGGTTCAGTACATTGGTTACATCATGAGACTGATGATAAAGAACTGCTATATCTAGTAAGACTTCATCATGACCTCTATATTGTGATAAGCATCTTATATGGATTATCTAGTTTAATTCTCACACAGCTCTTAATGGGGTGGCATCATTTTCATTCCCATTTTATAGGTGGAGTAACAGAGGCTTAGAAAGTTTAACTAACCAGTCCCTATTCTCACATTATGTCTTCATATTAGTTGAATGAGACAAACTATGATGCTACCTCGGTGTTTTAAGGAAGAAAAAAAGACTTATTTGTCCACAAATAGTTCCCCACAGGCCCACCCTTCTTTCACACTGGCTTGAAATTGTCATTAATACATGAGAATTGGCCTTCAGAAGGTTTGAGAAGTTGCCTCCACATTTGCAAGGCTGTGCGCAATGTTTATCAGTAGACATCTTTGTCCTACATTTTTGCTAGGAGAGGAAGATAATTGCAGTTCTCCAGGTGGCAGATAATTCCAGGCTCAGGATGACAGAGGTGGGTTAGGGTCTTGGAGTGAAGGGTAGATGAGAAAATAAGGATACCTGATCTGACCTTGATCAGCTTCAGCTGCTTGAGAATTAATTCCTTTCATTCTTCCTCTTTTGTCTTTCGTTATCTTCCATTTTTCTCTCCCACCTTCTTTTTCTACTGAAACATCATAACTTTATTTTATTTTATTTTTTTAGTGTATGTAATGCTTTTATTGAACTTTTGTAACATTCAGATATTCAGTGTAACAGTTAGATATTCTTTTTTCTTAGAGAATAAGTGTATTAGAGAAAAATAAAAGATAAATATACATGAGAGTTTTAAGTGAGTCAGAATTTGTTGTTGTGAAATAAGGCTTCTGTTTGAATTCTAATTCCATCTGGACAGAACAGTAAAAAGTGACACTATCCCCTCATTCTCTTTTGCTTTTCAGCAGGCTGAGTGATCTCTAAATACCTGTCCTAGATAATTAAAGATATCTACATTTTTGTCAGTTTTTTATTCGTGGAAATAACTAATTTTAAAACTAAATATAAACTAATTGTGGCCCCTACCCCAGTTCTTGATTCATCAGCACTGTCAACTAAGCCTTCATCAGTGCAATTCAGTTAGTCACTCAGTCGTGTCTGACTCTTTGCAACCCTATAGACTGCAGCATGCTAGGCTTCCCTTTCCATCACCAAATCCCAGAGCTTACTCAAATTCATGTCCATTGAGTCAGTGACACCATCCAACCATCTCATCCTCTGTTATCCCCTTCACCTCCTGCCTTCAATGTTTCTCAGCATCAGGGAATTTTCAGATGAGTCATTTCTTCATATTAGGTGGCCAAATTATTCGAGTTTCAGCTTCAGCATCAGTCCTTCCAATGAATATTCAGGACTGATTTTCTTTAGGATCACTGGTTGGATTGCCTTGCCATCCAAGGGACTCTCAAGAGTCTTCTACAACACCACAGTTCAAAAGCATCAGTTCTTTGGCACTCAGCTTTCTTTATAGTCCAACTCTCACATTCATACATGACCACTGGAAAAACCAAAGCTTTGTCTAGACGGACCTTTGTTGGCAAAGTAACGTCTCTGCTTTTTAATGCAATGTAATTAGGCTGTGTGTGCATGTGTGTACATGTCTATGTTTGTTTCTACAGTTTTTTTCCTGGGAATTTTAGAACCAAAGATTCTTCACAAGTACCAACTTCAACTCTAGTACTTTCTAGAACAACATTTCTAAAACAAATCTAATCATGCTACATTCCTGCTGAAAATCTGAGTTGTTTCTCATCATCCTAAGTGAAAGTGAAGTCGCTCAGTCATGTCCTACTCTTTGCAACCCCATGGACTGTAGCCTACCAGGCTCCTCCGTCCATGGGATTTTCCAGGCAAGAGTGCTGGAGTGGATTGCCATTTCCTTCTCCAGGGGATCTTCCCAACCCAGGAATCGAACCCAGGTCTCTCCCATGGCAGGCAGACGCTTTACCGTCTGAGCCACCAGCGAAGTGGTGGCTTGAAGGATGATGCTTCTCATCATCCTAAATGAAACCCAAAACCCTTAACAAAGATGTTAAGGTTCTTCTAGATCTCGTCCTTGCTTGTCCTATCTTTCCTTACCTTGTACTCTCTAAACTGAAAGCCTCACTGTTGTTTGAGAGTTTTCTTGCCTCTTTAGCTGGTCCCTCTTCCAGTCTTTCCTTTAACCTGTGCAACTTCAGCTCATCCTTTAGGTCTCATCCTGGATGTCATTTCCCCTTGGGTAAAATCTCCCTTGGCAAGACCCCTGTGCTCCTTCTCTGTGCTTCTGCAGTCTATCTTCTTTTTCTTTCAGTGATTGCAACTCTGTGGCTATTGTGTATTTAGTGGCCAGACTACCCACCCCTATAATTACCTTGATGGCAGGGGCTTTGCCTCTACTTTTGAGCAGTTTTATCTGCAACAGTCAGCAAAATGCTGAACTCATGCAAGACCCCCCAGTGAATGAATGTTGAATGAATAAAGTCAGTCTCAGTTATTATTGAAAATGCCATCATTACCTCCAAAATATTTCTCCTAACTGACATCACTTAATTTAAATTACATTACCCTACATTTCTTCAACCTTTGTAAATATAATTAAGCATTATTATTTATGGAATGCTGTGTTTGTCTACATGTGTTTTTGAAAATATTATTTTTATTATGCTTTTCTTCTTTCCCTGGTTATATGATAATCTTTGGATTATTTTTAAAGAATTATAGTTTTATTATTGGGTACACACAGTCACTTGAATTCATTACACAAATCAAGTTGCTTTACTCTCAAGACTAATTATTTTAATTGAATGTAAATAAAGGGCTTCCCTGGTGGCTCAGAGGTTAAAGCATCTGCCTCCAATGCGGGAGACCCAGGTTTGATCCCTGGGTTGGGAAGATCCCCTGGAGAAGGAACTGGCAATCCACTCCAGTATTCTTGCCTGGAGAATCCCATGGACAGAGAAGCCTAGTAGGTTACAGTCCACGGGGTTGCAAAGAGTTGGACACGACTGAGCGACTTCACCTTCACCTTCACCTAAGAGTTTCTAAAATGTTTTTGTGTGGCTTTTAAAATGAATTCTATTGCATCAGTTTGCTTATTAAATTATTTTAACTGATATAATGCAAGAAGATCCCCTGGAGAAGGAACTGGCAATCCACTCCAGTATTCTTGCCTGGAGAATCCCATGGACAGAGAAGCCTAGTAGGTTACAGTCCACGGGGTTGCAAAGAGTTGGACACGACTGAGCGACTTCACCTTCACCTTCACCTAAGAGTTTCTAAAATGTTTTTGTGTGGCTTTTAAAATGAATTCTATTGCATCAGTTTGCTTATTAAATTATTTTAACTGATATAATGCAAAAGTAACAATTCTACAGCCCCTTTCAGGCTGGAATAGGTAGAATCAAAAGTAATATTCTCTTATTAATATCAGAATGTATTGAGTAGAAGGAATCTTATTTTAAGTTTGGACTGTGGAATTTTGCAGGACTAGAACAACGCTTTTTTGAGAAGAGAACAGCCTTGTGAAAGAATTGCTGTTTAAAAATGTTGAGGGAGGTGGGAAGTAAGGAATCCCATATATTTGTGAGGAATAATTAAGACAGATAGCTTTCCATTAAACGTTCACCCTGTACATTCACAGTTCCATTCCAGACCCCAGATAGAAAATGCAGTCAAAACTGGGAAGCAGAGCAGCAGAAGCTACTAGAGGCTGTGAATGTGCCTCATGAGTTCAACACTGCCTGAGGATGATCAGCGCCCAGCACAGCAGGATTCACTCCAGACACCTGAGGTTGAGCAGATGCCCACAGGACATCTGTGGCCAAGCGCTATCTACAGCATCACCACCAGCACCACCACCACCCTACCAGCATCAGTAAGGAAAGAAAAATCGATAACAGGCATCAGGAGAGCTGCTGGCTTGCTGCTTTCAACTGTGCTTCACAGAGAATTCACCAAAACAATATCCCCATCAAAAATCCCAATACTACACCCAAACAATGAAAAATTTTCAACAGTCTCTGTAACTGTGTTTAAGTGGTATACAGAAGAAATGTTTAAACTATGTACAAACAAGGAGGTGCTTTAAGGATGTTCTGCTGTAAGTTTTTATTTGTTAGTATTCCCTTACATCTCACCTGTGATAGATTTAAGACCTCATGCAAAACTTTAGCAATTAACACCTCAAAGGATATTCACAAACTAATCTTAGTTTGAATATTTCTCTATCACGTTTTGGTTGTCCTTGATTTATGGCCTCTTGGATCTAATGTCAATTCTAATTTCTAGAAAAGGGTCATCTACAGGGAGTGGGAAAGGGCTTTGTCCAGTGGCAAAAGGGATGGAGGGATTTCCCCACTAAGCCCCTTGAGGTTTCCCCAACTTCAGGTTGTCTGTCTTCATATACAAAGGTTTCCTCTTATGAACTCCTTCTCTGTAATGATGTATAAGAGGTCAGGAGGTCACACTTTCTCTGCTTCCAGCACCGACACATGCTACTTGCTTTTACAAACTTAAGGATTTTTTTAAAGAATGCAAGTAAACATTAGAAGAGGCTCATTTCATTTCATACTTTTAAAAATTGTGGGTTTCTTGTTTGGACTATAAGCACACATAAAGTGAAGTGAAGACACTCAGTCATGTCCGACTCTTCGTGACCCTATGGACTAAGCCCACCAGGCTCTTCTGTCCATGAGATTTTTCAGGCAAGAGTACTGGAGTGGGAGTGCCATTGCCTTCTCTAAGCACACATAAAACTTTCACATAATATTAAAACTTAGGAGAAGCCGACTTCATCCCTAAGCTTAACATCAAAAAAAGTAATTATTTCTTTGAAGTAATAAGTCATCTTGTTTTAAATACAAACTCAATGGCAGGATTTCTTGGAAGCCTAAACTGGTTTTACCTTTACCCTCCTTTTCAGTATGACATGTGCAATAGCTCTCATCTTCAAACTGCTGTAGGTGTAGCTATGATATAAATGTGAACAAATCTAAATAATTAAACTAGTTCAAACCTTTCTAACTAGAAGATATGGAAAGATAAAAGAGTGGGCCTTTTTTTCTCTTTTAGTTTATTTGATTGGCAATCATTTTCTGAGGATTTGTTCCCCAAAATATTCAGGTCATTTACCACCAGGGGCAGAGCTAAATGACCTCATTAAATAACAGTTTTACAATACGTTGAGGACCTCCTGTAGTCCTCAGGCTAACAATTCCTAGGATGGAATTTTGCCCACATCCTCATCTCTTACTAATGTCTCTCTATGCTCCAGTGAATGGACCCTAAATTCTTTGAATGAGTCTTGGTCTTTCCTGTGTGCTGGATAAACTTTCAGGAACTTTTTTTACTGAAACATCTTCCCATCTGGACCTGACTAATGCCTATTCATCCTTTAGGTCTCAGCTCAGACATCACTTTCTCAGGAAAGCCATCCCTAATTAGCTCTTCACCCACACTCACATACACACCAGACTAATTGGGCCCTGAAGCCCCTCCTTCTCCAATTACTGGTCACTTCACCAGGGACTTCCCTGGTGGCTCAGATGGTAAAGCGTCTGCCTGCAATGAAGGAGACTTGGATTCTATCCCTGGGTCAGGAAGATCCCCTGGAGAAGGCAATGGAAACCCAGTCCAGTACTCTTGCCTGGAAAATTCCATGGACAGAGGAGCCTTGTAGGCTATAGTCCATGGGGTCGCAAAGAGTCGGACATGACTGAGCAACTTCACTTCACTCACTCTCTTTCTTTACCTCCATAGTATTTGCAAGTCTTGTTTAATGTCTGTTTTCACCAAGTCTGTAACACTAAGGAAGAAGAGAACAGCATTTCTCATTCTCAACTGAATCCTGAGCACAGCAGAGCACCTGGTACATAGAGGGTGCTAAGCAAATGTGGAAGGAAAGAAAGGAGGGAAGAAGAGAGGAAGGAAGGAAGGAAGGGGGAAAAGAGAGAGATTCATGCAAAATATTGCAATATGTATTTTAGTGGATTTATGAGATGCATATAGACAATCTATGGTCTAACTAGACTATCAGTTCAGTTCAGTTCAGTCACTCAGTCGTGTCCGACTCTTTGCAACCCCATGAATCACAGCACGCCAGGCCTCCCTGTCCATCACCAACTCCCAGAGTTCACTCCGACTCATGTCCATTAGGTCGGTGATGCCATCCAGCCATCTCATCCTCTGTCGTCCCCTTTTCCTCCTGCCCCCAATCCTTCCCAGCATCAGAGTCTTTTCCAATGAGTCAACTCTTCACATGAGGTGGCCAAAGTACTGAAGTTTCAGCTTTAGCATTATTCCTTCCAAACAAATCCCAGGGTTGATCTCCTTCAGAATGGACTGGTTGGACCTCCTTGTAGTCCAAGGGACTCTCAAGAGTCTTCTCCAAAACACAATTCAAAAACATCAATTCTTCAGCACTCAGCTTTCTTCACGGTCCAACTCTCACATCCATACATGACCACTGGAAAAACCATAGTCTTGACTAGACAGACCTTTGTTGGCAAAGTAATGTCTCTGCTTTTCAATATGCTATCTAGGTTGGTTATAACTTTTCTTCCAAGGAGTAAGCATCTTTTAATTTCGTGGCTGCATTCATTATCTGCAGTGATCTGCAGTCTGACACTGTTTCCACTGTTTCCCCATCTATTTCCCATGAAGTAATGGAACCAGATGCCATGATCTTAGTTTTATGAATGTTGAGCTTTAAGACAAATTTTTCACTCTCCACTTTCACTTTCATCAAGAGGCTTTTTAGTTCCTCTTCACTTTCTGCCATAAGGGTGGTGTCATTTGCATATATGAGATTATTGATATTTCTCCCGGCAATCTTGATTCCAGCTTGTGCTTCTTCCAGCCCAGCGTTTCTCATGATGTACTCTGCATATAAGTTAAATAAGCAGGGTGACAGTATAATCTCAAGAGTCTTCTCCAAAACACAATTCAAAAACATCAATTCTTCAGCACTCAGCTTTCTTCACGGTCCAACTCTCACATCCATACATGACCACTGGAAAAACCATAGTCTTGACTAGACAGACCTTTGTTGGCAAAGTAATGTCTCTGCTTTTCAATATGCTATCTAGGTTGGTTATAACTTTTCTTCCAAGGAGTAAGCATCTTTTAATTTCGTGGCTGCATTCATTATCTGCAGTGATCTGCAGTCTGACACTGTTTCCACTGTTTCCCCATCTATTTCCCATGAAGTAATGGAACCAGATGCCATGATCTTAGTTTTATGAATGTTGAGCTTTAAGACAAATTTTTCACTCTCCACTTTCACTTTCATCAAGAGGCTTTTTAGTTCCTCTTCACTTTCTGCCATAAGGGTGGTGTCATTTGCATATATGAGATTATTGATATTTCTCCCGGCAATCTTGATTCCAGCTTGTGCTTCTTCCAGCCCAGCGTTTCTCATGATGTACTCTGCATATAAGTTAAATAAGCAGGGTGACAGTATAGAGCCTTGACATACTCCTTTTCCTAATTGGAACCAGTCTGTTGTTCCATGTCCAGTTCTAACTGTTGCTTCCTGACCTGCATATAGGTTTCTCAAGAGTCAGGTCAGGTGGTCTGGTATTCCCATCTCTTTCAGAATTTTCCACAAACAGCTGTGATAAGAAGAGAAGCAAAAAGCAATGGAAAAAAGGAAAGATATAAGCATCTGAATGCAGAGTTCCAAAGAACAGCAAGAAGAGATAAGAAAGCCTTCCTCAGCAATCAATGCAAAGAAATAAAGGACACCAGGCTTCCCTATCCTTAACCTTCTCCCAGAGCTTTCTCAACTCATGATACCATCCTACCATCTCATCCTCTTGTCATCCCTTTCTCCTTTTGCCTTCGATCTTTCCCAGCATCAGGATCTTTTTGAGTGAGTCAGCTCTTTGCATCAGGTGGCCAAAGTATTGGAGCTTCAGCTTCAGCATTAGTCCTTCCAATGAATACTCAGGGTTGATATCCTTTAGGATTGACTGGTTTGCAGTCCAAGGAACTCTCAAGAGTCTTCTCCAACACCACAGTTAGAAAGCATCAATTCTTGGGCATTCAGCTTTCTTTGTAGTCCAGATCCCACATACATACATGACTACTGGAAAAACCATAGCTTTGACTAGATGAAACTTTGTTGGCAAGATAATGTCTCCGCTTTTTACTACGCTGTCAGGTTTTTCATAGCTTTGCTTCCAAGGAGCAAGCATCCTTTAATTTCATGGCTGCAGTCACCATCTGCAGTGATTTTGGAGCCCAAGAAAATAATATCTGTCACTGTTTCCAGTTTCCCCATCTATTTACCATGAAATGATGGGACCAGATGCCATGATCTTCATTTTTTGAATGTTGACTTTTAAGCCAACTTTTTCACTCTCCTCTTTCACTTTCATCAAGAGGCTCTTTAGTTCTTCTTCACTTTCTGCCAGAAGGGCGGTGTCATCTGCATATCTGAGGTTATTAGTATTTCTCCTGGAAATCTTGATTCCAGCTTGTACTTCATCCAACCTCGCATTTCACATGCTGTACTCTGCATAGAAGTTAAGCAGGGTGACTATATACAGCCTTGATGAACTCCTTTCCCAATATGGAACTAGACTATTGCTCTATGTCCAGTTCTAACAGTTGCTTTTGACCTGCATACAGGAGACAGGTCAGGTGGTCTGGTATTCTCATCTCAGAATTTTCCACAGTTCGTTGTGATCCACATAGTCAAAGACTTAAGCATAGTCAATGAAGCAGAAGTAGATGTTTTTCTGAAATTATCTTCCTTTCTCAATGATCCAACGGATGTTGGCCATTTGACCTCCGGTCCCTCTGGCTTTTCCAAAATCCAGCTTATGTATCTAGAAGTTCTCAGTTCACATACTGTTAAAAGCTAACTGGAATGAATTTGAACATTACCTTGCTAGCATGTGAAATGAGTGCAATTGTACAATAGTTTGAACATTCTTTGTCATTGCCTATCTTTGGGGCTGAAATGAAAACTGACCTTTTCCAGTTATTAAGAGTGCTATTAAGAATGATATCAGACCCCTATCTCAGTTTCCGTGAAAACACGGGAACCTAATTTAGATAAATGACAGTTATCAAATGCAAATGATGTAATCACATTGGCCAAGCTCCACTCTGAGTCTTCCACAACTTCCTCTCTAGCTCATGTGTGTGTGTGTGTGTGTGTGTGTGTGTGTGTTCTCAGTCATGTTTAACTCTTTGTGACCCATGGACTGTAGCCAAGCAGGCTCATCTGTTCATGGAATTTTCCAGGCAAGAATACTGGAATGGGTTTACATTTCCTTCTCCAGGGGATCATCCCAACCCAGGGTTTGAACCCATGTCTATTGTGTCTCCTATATTAAAAGCAGATTCTTAACCACTGAGCCACCAGGGAAGTCTCATCAGTTCAGTCACTCAGTCATGGTAGACTCTTTGCGACCCGATGAATTGCAGCATGCCAGGGATCCCTGTCCATCACCAACTCCCGGAGTTCACTCAAACGCACCTCCATCGAGTTGGTGATGCCATCCAGCCATTTCATCCTCTGTCGTCCCCTTCTCCTCCTGCCTCCAATCCCTCCCAGCATCAGGGGCTTTTCCGATGAGTCAACTCTTTGCATGAGGTGGCCAAAGTACTGGAGTTTCAGCTTTAGCATCATTCCTTCCAAAGAACACTCAGGACCGATCTCCTTCAGGATGGACTGGTTGGATCTCCTTGCAGTCCAAGGGACTCTCAAGAGTCTTCTCCAACACCACAGTTCAAAAGCATCAATTTTTAGGTGCTCAGCTTTCTTCATAGTCCAGCTCTCACATCCATACATGACCACTGGAAAAACCATAGCCTTGACTAGACAGAACTTTGTTGGCAAAGTAACATCTCTGCTTTTCAATATGCTGTCTAGGTTGGTATGCCTTTCCTTCCAAGGAGTAAGCATCTTTTAATTTCATGACTGCAATCAACATCTGCAGTGATTTTGGAGTCCCAAAACACAATATTTGACACTGTTTCCACTGTTTCCCCATCTATTTTCCATGAAGTGATGGGACCAGATGCCATGATCTTCATTTTCTGAATGTTGAGCTTTAAGCCAACTTTTTCACTCTCCACTTTCACTTTCCTCAAGATGCTTTTTTAGTTCCTCTTCACTTTCTGCAATAAGGGTGGTGTCATCTGCATATCTGAATTTATTGATATTTCTCCCTTCAGTCTTGATTCCAGCTTGTGCTTCTTCCAGCCCAGCGTTTCTCATGATGTACTCTGCATGAAAGTTAAATAAGCAAGATGACAATATACAGCCTTGTTGCACTCTTTTTCCTAATTGGAACCAGTCTGTTGTTCCATGTCCAGTTCTAACTGTTGCTTCCTGACCTGCATACAGATTTTTCAGGAGGCAGGTCAGATGGTCTGGTATTCCCATCGCTTTCAGAATTTTCCACAGATTCTTGTGATTCACACAGTCAAAAGCTTTGGCATAGTCAATAAAGCAGAAATAGATGTTTTCCTGATATTCTCTTGCTTTTTCCATGATCCAGCAGATGTTGGCAATCTGATCTCTGGTTCCTCTGCCTTTTCTAAAAACAGCTTGGACATCAGGGAGTTCACGGTTCACATATTGCTGAAACCTGTCTTGGAGAATCTTCAGCATTACTTTACTAATGTGTGAGATGAGTGCAATTATGTGATAGTTTGAGCATTCTTTGGCACTGCCTTTCTTTGGAATTGGAATGAAAACTGACTTTTTCCAGTCCTGTGGCCACTGCTGAGTTTTCCAAATGTGTTGGCATATTGAGTGCAGCACTTTCTCAGCATCATCTTTCAGGATTTGAAATAGCTCAACTGGAATGCCATCACCTCCACTAGCTTTGTTTGTAATGATGATTTCTATGGCCCACTTGACTTCACATTACAGGATATCTGGCTCTAGGTAAGTGATCACCATCGTGATTATCTGGGTCATGAAGTTCTTTTTTGTACAGTTTTTTTCTGTGTATTCTTGCCACCTCTTCTTAATATCTTCTGTTTCTGTTAGGTCCCTACCATTTCTGTCCTTTATCAAGCCCATCTTTGCATGAAATGTTCTCATAGTCACCCTTAAAAATCCTTCCAGGTTGTGTTTCCGTAGAATTGAGTTCAGTATTTTTTGCCTATTGAGATAGTCTTTTATAAGCTGTTCTTTGCCTGTTTAAGTCTATCTAATGCATTTTTTTGACCTGTTCTTGGGAAGGGATCACAGCCACTCACATGTGGTTTGATCTGGCTCAAGTGTACACTTGAGTTAAACTGCAAGAACATAAATCATGGGAGATGTGAATGTTCTAGAAAATGAGCAAACTTAAAGATTTGAACCTACAGATGAAGTGTCAATAAACTCTCATTTAGTAATTTAGTAAGCAGGAAGATTATTTTTATTTTATGGAGCTAGATTGTTTTCTCTTAATGCTGCTAATTTGAAATAACATTAGGGGAAAAAAAATCTGGTAACTTTTAAGATGCAATTTGAACAATATCCAGGAGCAAAATCTGTGGTTGTCATGTTTCTGAGATAAATCAATTTTCTACCGCATATAATGTAATTCATATAATGGTCTTGATCACAACTTTGAAACTTTAGCTCTTTTCAAAAAGACCTAAGTACCTTGTTTGAAGAGCAACCAAGGGGCTTTGTGGTCTAGTTGTAAACAGCAATGGGCTTGGGAGTCAGACTGCCTGGACCCCTATCTGGGATTCACCAGGACTGCAGCTATTTGTTGAACATCTGACTCAGTAAAAGTGAGTAGCACAGAATCTGATATCTAATACCTGCTAAGTGGTTAGTTCTTGTGATTGTTACTGTCATCATCTTCAGCATCACTTTCACTATTGTGAGAAACAAGCAGGATGTGATGATTCTACAATTTTCCATTCTCTACAAAAAAAATGATCGATGGATAACAGTATTGGCTTAAAAACACTTTCAGTCTTGCTGAACTGCTTCTTTCATGCATAACTCAGAGCTCTATTTGTGAGACTTTTGTCTTTCTCTCTCCCCACCCCAATCCCCACGTTTTTTTAGTGATGGATGGGCAGACAGAGACGAAGTCATTGAAGGTTATGAGGTGGAAGCCAACGGGGGAATCACGATAAAGCTGCAGTCTCCAGAGGTCAGGTCATTTGATGATTATTTCCTGAAACTGAGGCTGGACACTAATACAAGGAATCCTTGGTTCCCTGAGTTCTGGCAACATCGGTTCCAGTGCCGCCTACCAGGACACATTCTGGAAAATCCCAACTTTAAAAGAATCTGCACAGGTAACTCCTCTTCACAAAATCACAGCTCAAATTTTGGTCATTTCCTCCAGCTTATTCAATGAATATAGAATGTGCCAATGCTGGAGATACAAAGACTAAATTTCCAATTTAATTTATAAAATAGCTAGAATGAGGAAGAAGTGTATGTTCTCCCAAGGATTCATGTTTCTATATTTTGGAAACATGGAGCCTGCTTTGATCTCTGGTGGGACAAGGCATAAGAAGTATAAATAAAGGGAAAGCAAACTGAGAATTCAAGTGTTTAGTATTCAGGCCAGAGGAAAGAGATTTAGTGTCGGCAAGCTTAGGAGATATTAACCCACAGACATCAGTAAGCAGGCTGGTTTGATCTCTTTTTCTTCTTTATGACTTTGCTTTGATATGAAAGCCAAAAGAAGATAAGATGCTGCCTAAGGTTACATCACCAACATGGGTGTTTATGTGCACAGATGACCAAAAAACCCAGTACTTTCCTCTGTTTACAGATGAAAAAGTTGATAATTTCATCTTGGTAATTAACTAAGAATTGGCTAACTACACAAGTTATTTCTGGCATTAATAACATTTATATTTTGATATTAGAAAGTCATTTAATGATGGTTCTCGGTGAGACTGATACCCTTCCCCCCATGCACTGATCACTAGAGGATGCCCAAGAAGGTCAGGGCACTGTTAAGATCTTTCAGAGCTTGATGAACTCCACAGCATGTCTCCCTTCTCCCTGCCACCAGGAAGTACCAGAGAATTAAAGACTATCTATGACCAAATTTGGATTGTAGCACAAAGATGGGACGTGGGTTGAAAAGATTTTATTTATAAACGTCTAGACCCTCACTCTGTATGGCAGTCTCTAGGTTCATCCACATCTCTACAAGTGACCCAATTTCATCGGGAAAAACAAATGTCATATATTAACACATATATATAAAATCTAGAAAGATGATACAGATAAACATATTTGCAGGGCAAGAATAGAAACATAGATGTAGAAAATGGGCATGTGGACATGGTTTGGGGGGGAAATGGGGTGAGATAAATTGGGAGATTGAAATTAACATATATATATACTACCATGAGTAAGATAGCTCGCTAGTGGGAAAGCTGCTGTGTAGCTCAGTGCTCTTGGTGACTAAGATGGTGTGATGGGAAGGGTGGGAGGGAGGTCCAAGGGGGAGGTTTATGTGTATGTAGAGCTGATTCACTTCCTTGTACAATAGAAACTAGTGCAATATTGTGAAGCAAATATACTCAATTAAAAAAAAATCAGTGCACCAGCTGCAGTGGTTAAGACTCCGGGCTTTCTGTACATCTAGTGCAAGGAGCACAGGTTCAATCCCTGGTGCATGAACTAAGATCCCACGTGTTGTGTGGTGCAGCCAAAAAGACGTGAGAGTGAGCTATGCAAACACCTGGGAAGGGCATTCCAAGCAGAGGGAATAGCAAATAAATAGAGGCACTGGAATGCCTGGTTTAGTGGGAGAACAGTATGGAACTCAGGCTGTCAGAGCCAGTGAGTTCCTAGAATAACAGGAGGTAAGTAGGAGACGCACATGGGGAAACAGTCCTGCAGGACTTCACTGTGCCTTGTGGAAACTTTGGCTTTGTTCGGAGTGTGATAGGAAGCCACTGGGAAGTCTGAGCACAACAGAGACCGGATTAGTCTTATTTTTCTGGACAGAATTACTTGCTGCAGTGTTTCAGTTTTGACAAAAGGGAAGCAGAGCAGTGAGGAGGTTGCTATAATAATGCCGGTGGGAGTGTGATGGATTGGGCCATGGTTGTGGCAAGCAAGATGGAGAGAGGTGATTGATTCTGAGGCCCTTTTCAATGAGAGCTAAGGGCATTTGCTGACAGAATTGTAAAGAAAGACTGGTCTGAGCAACTGAAAAGATAGTGTCACTGTTGACTGAAACGAGGAAGAATCCAGGAAAAGTAGGTTTTAAGGATCAGGAGATAAATTTCAGATGAGTTAAATTTGAGAACCTGTTAATGATACAATTATATATGTCACGGTGATATTTTGTTTCATTAGTAAAGTTCAGAATATTACTTTTTATACATGTGTGGGTGTCTTTATTTAGGAGTTCTCAGGGAAATATCTTGTGACCTAAGTTTTTGAAACAAATGTTAAAACTCTGCAGCCGTGTACAATAATACTTCGTGTTTTCATTGGTCACATTACATGCAAATATCAAGGTTAATATCTAAACCTGGGCAGAAAGTGAAGAGGAACTAAAAAGCCTCTTGATGAAAGTGAAAGTGGAGAGTGAAAAAGTTGGCTTAAAGCTCAACATTCAGAAAATGAAGATCATGGCATCTGGTCCCATCACTTCGTGGGAAATAGATGGGGAAACAGTGGAAACAGTGTCAGACTTTATTTTGGGGGGCTCCAAAATCACTGCAGATGGTGACTGCAGCCATGAAATTAAAAGACACTTACTCTTTGGAAGGAAAGTTATGACCAACCTAGATAGCATATTCCAAAGCAGAGACATTACTTTGCCAACAAAGGTCCGTCTAGTCAAGGCTATGGTTTTTCCTGTGGTCATGTATGGACGTGAGAGTTGGACTGTGAAGAAGGCTGAGCGCTGAAGAATTGATGCTTTTGAATTATGGTGTTGGAAAAGACTCTTGAGAGTCACTTGGACTGCAAGGAGATCTAAGCAGTCCATTCTAAAGGAGATCAGTTCTGGGTGTTCTTTGGAAGAAATGATGCTAAAGCTGAAACTCTAGTACTTTGGCCACCTGATGAGAAGAGTTGACTCATTGCAAAAGCCCCTGATGCTGGGAGGGATTGGGGGCAGGAGGAAAAGGGGACGAGAGAGGATGAGATGGCTGGATGGCATCACCGACTCAATGGACATGAGTCTGAGTGAACTCCGGGAGTTGGTGATGGACAGGGAGCCCTGGTATGCTGTGATTCATGGGGTCGCAAAGAGTCGATCATGACTGAGTGACTGAACTGAACTGAATATGCAAAGCAGGAAAAAAATGGTACATTCATGAACTGTTCTCATATTATGCTTGACTCGCAAAGCCTTTTTAAAGAGCTTCTTATGTGATTACAGAAGTTAATAAATATGCTTTTATTTGGATTTCATTCTGGAGTCAAGTTCAGCAAATATTTTCCTTTGTTCTTAGTTGTAAGGATGACAGGGGCTTATTAACTTTTCTACTTGGAAATAATTCATAGAAGTATTCATCTTTTCTTCTGCAAAAATCCCAGACTTTTTAGTAGTGTTTATCTATATCTTTATATGTACATAGTCATGTAAACTAACTTTTCAGTTTTAATCTCCATATGAAATTTACCTCAATTTTATTGCAGAGCACATCAAATTTCACTTCATGTAATATTCGTATCTACTTGATATTCTTAAATATCAAATGAATTGCATAGTTTTCTAATGAATATGCAGGCACACTTATGAAAATTAATGTAAAGAAGTAGAAGTAACCTTTCCATACTATTCATAGCTACACTTTCTGTCATTTATTTTTACCACTTCTAATTGGATCATTTTGATGTTTTGGAAAGTTTTGATATTGAAGGTAGTTTCCATAGAAACCTTTATTGAGCTTCATTTCAGATATCACTGTTTAAATAAAGAGTTTACATGCATTAGATTGTCAGTTTGAACAGTAAAGGTCCTGAACTGAAGCTGAATAATTTGGGAATCACTGTAGCTAATTAAAAAGTACTTTATGCAAGGGCTACATCACTGCTTAATTAGCTGAGTATATCAAGGGATTTGAGATGTGTTGGAAAAGCACTCACTGAAACATCAAAGTCTAATTTCTAAAAAAGTAATCATTGCGAGGACAGTGGAAAAAGTAGGTACAAAGTAAATCAGCATCACTGTCTCCAGTAAGTTCTTAGTTGCCTGCAGCATCAGTGTGGTGTTGGCAGTGAAATGCTTTATCATTCCCCATAAGAAGTACTAAAATGATTCCAGGGAAGCTGAGAGAGCACTTGGAAGTTAAACCATTGGGTCCAACACTGGTTCAGTCAGGCATCTGCCATGTGACTTGGAGGACCTTTCTTAACCTCTGAGTCTAAATGTCTACAACTGGAACATGGTAACAATTTCTACTTCACACAGGTGTGAGAACTGAATGGAATAATGTAAGTGAGATATTTTGCAACTTGTAAATCATTACATAAATGTGAAGAGTTATCATTACTGACATGTCTTATCATATAACAAATAAGATATGGCATGGGTCATTTCATTAATATATACAGCTTTTGAAATTACAAATTTAATATAACTACATTTCAGGATATGTAAACTAGAAAAAACAAGCACACAACCCTTAATTAGTTACTCTTACACAGTGCCAATATATATATAGGATTGGCCCAGAAGTTCCTTCAGGTTTTCCTGCAAATGAACTTCTGGGCCAATCCAATATTTTATTTTGTTTTGTTCTATGTAGGCTTTTATGCTTTTTCTGATTACCGAAGCAGTACATACTACTATGCTTAGTATAGGCAAATTGACAACATATAAAAGCGTAATAAACATGAAAAGCATTAAAAATTTTCTTTTATATAGCCATTGTTAATTACTGTTAAATATTTTATATATTTCTACTAAGTACACTGTTAAATTTTTGTTGTATATTGCTTTTAAAAATGAACGCAAACTTTAAAAAACTTTAAGAACTTCTCTTTGTCATTAAATTCTTTCATTCTTAATGGTTATATAACATTTTGCAAAC
>SJYC01119802.1:0-16864 GCA_006408675.1 Madoqua kirkii
CATTTTCTTGGATACATTTCCAGAAGTTGAATTACTCAATCAAAAGACATGAACATTTATAAGGCTTTCTAAAATAAGGAATTCCAAAAGGCAACTCCTACCAGCACATTTTGTTTTGCATAATTATACTCATAGTGTGTGTATAATTCTGTATCTTTATTTACTTAGGATCATGCTTTACTTTTTTGATGTTGCTGTGTGGCCTTTATAACCACCATTTTAATAGCTCCATAATATTCTATTCAATGATTATACTATAATTACTTAGCCCTTCTCCATAGTTGAGTCTTTAGGTCACTTCCAATTTTCCTTCTTATAAAAAAATCAACTCAGTATGGTACAGAAAATTTTCATGTTTGTTGTTGTTATTATTTTTGGATTGTTCCCTCACTATAGATTTCCAAATATATAATTATTGGTCTAAGAACATGATAGTTTGGAGTTTCCTTGAAAACAAATATTATCATTATCTTGAAATATGGCAATATTAAGATTTACTGTGGCTAACAGTATATTAACTGTATGAATATATTGGGTTCACTATGTTGCCATCAGCTTTTTATATAATCTAGTGTATTTATAGCCAAAATTTTACTTTCTCTTCTTATTCTTTGTACCAATCAAGAACAGATGGTCACAATGCTTTTTAAAGCTAGTATATGCTTGTACTTGGTTATTATCCAAAACATAATGAAAGACATCTGTAATGCTTACCAACAACTGAAGGCTAGTCAGTTAATAGTCTGATATAACAAAATTTCAAGGATTCTGAACCTGTGTATCCTTGCCCAGGAACTTGGAGACTGCCATTCAACCAATTTCTAGGTTGGTTACCAATTTTTATAAACTATTTGCTTCACCAGGTTTTACACTTTATGAACTTTTTATTTTGAGTTAACTTATTATGTAGGTTTGTATGAAATTGGCTCATTACTGTTTGATTCAGATTAAGATGATCTGTGAACTAAGTTCCAATTTCTTTCAGCCCAGTAGGACAAGTAATAACTTCTCTTTGCCTTTTGTGAGTTTGGCCCAAATATCAATACGCACTCCTGGAGAATATCATCGGCCTTTATCCATGACCTTGTGAATCTAGATTGACCTCACAGCTTATTAGTTCCAAACTAGGTCTCAAGAAGCTCGACCTACTCCCATTCTCCTGCTTGGAGTACTCCCTCAGCCCTATGTAAAAGCCCGAGCTAGCCTTCTAGAAGAGGAGAGAGAACATGGAGCAGAAATAGGATAACTTCTCCATTGAGGCCATCCTGGATAAGCCAATTCCCAGCCAAACCATTAGCTACTGTCTACACATGAAAAGCCCCCAGCTGAGATGAGTCACGTACAACCCAGAGCAGCAGAACACCCCAGGTGACCCCCAGACTCATGAACTAAATAAATATTGTTGTTTTAAGCCACTGGGCCTTGGGGTAGTTTGCTATGCAGCATTATTGTGGCCATAGATAACTGATAAAGGGTCTCCATTGCCTTATATTCCATGAACTTCACATGGAGCAATAGTTGGGTTGATTAAACTGAGGAGCAGAATTTCTCAAACCAATGCTACAATTCTCAGTCTTACCCTACTGTAAAAAGAATAGTACAATATTGTGCTCTGTATCTCATGGAACAAAGCTAAACATTTTTGTATATAATGCAATGAAGATTTCAAAGCCCCTTGATCCAAGGCAGTAAACTTATTCTCTACTTAGGAATTCAGTTGTACAGACAGTGCTGACAAATGGAGCACAGTTACAGCTAAGCCAAATAAACACGCTTAAAACAAAACAGTCATAGATTCTTGGACCGTGCAGGTAGAAGTTGCCTTATGGAAATATGTTTCAGAAGTCTTAGATGTTCTTTGTCCTTTCCAATTGTTTTAACAAATTACCACAGACTGGGTGGCTTAAGACAGAAATCTTTCTTTTTTTTTTCCTCATAGTTCTGGAGGCTAGAAACTGAGAAATCTGGGTTCCAAGATGATCAGTTTCTTGTGAAGGTTTTTTCTTGGTTTCCCTGAAGAATAGGGACAGGAAGCAAGGCCTTTTCTCACAAGAGTACTAGTCATATCACAAGGACATCACACCCAAAATCTAATTATCTCCCCTGATCCCTCTTTCCAAATAATAGTGCCATCATATTGGAAATCAGGGTTTAAACCTAAGAATTTTGAGGAGAAACAGACATTCAGTCTATAGCACATGTATTTATATCTTTTGGTTGGAAGAATGAAAATAAAATGATCTTGTTTTGCATCTGGATATTAGAATGACTCAGGCATATCTCATTCATTATTACACATAGATCTCATTCATTATTACACTAGATGAAGTTCTGAAAATAATCTTGTGCCATAAGCACAGGCTTTGTCTGCCTATTTCCTTTCTTTTTAAAATTTTAGTTGCTGTTGTTCAGTTGCCAAGTCATGTCCAACTCTTTGTAATCCTATGGATGCAACATACCAGGATTCCCCGTCATGCACTATCTCCCAGAGTTTGCTCAGACTCACATCCATGGAGTCAGTGATGCCATCCAAACATCTCATTCTCTATTTCCTGCTTCTTCTCCTGCCCTCAATCTTTCCCAGCGTCAAAGTCTTTCCAATGAGTTGGCTCTTTGCATCTGATGGACAAGGATAGAGCTTCAATTAGCTTCAGCATCAGTCTTTAAAATGAATATTCACAGTTGATTTCCTTCAGGATTGACTGGTTTGGTATCCTTGCTGTCCAAGGGACTCTCAAGAGTTTTCTCCAACACCACATTTGAGAAGCATCAATTCTTTGGTGCCCAGCCTTCTTTATGGGCCTACTCTCACATCTGTACATGAATACTGGAAACTGTACAGACCTTTGTTGGCAAAATGATGTCTATGTTTTGTAATATGCTATTAAAGTTTGTCATAGCTTTTCTTCCAAGGAGCAAGCATCTTTTAATTTTGTGGCTTAAGTCACCATCTGCAGTGATTTTGGAACCCAAGAAAATAAAATCTGTCACTGTTTCCAGTTTTTACCTATTTGCCATGAAGTGATGGGTCTGGATGCCATGGTCTTTGTTTTATGAATGTTGAATCTTAAGCCAGCTTTTTCACTCTCCTCTTTCACTTTCATCAAAAGGCTCTTTACTTTCTCTTCACTTTCTGCCATTAGAGTATTATCTGTAGTTGTTGATATAACATTCAGTTCAGTCACTCAGTCATGTCTGAATCTTTGGGACCCCATGGACTGCAGAACCCCAGGCTTCTCTGTCCATCACCAACTCCTGGAGCTTACTCAAACTCATGTTCATTAAATCGGTGATGCCATCCAACCATCTCATCCTCTGTCATCCCCTTCTCCTCCCACCTTCAGTCTTTCCCAGCATCAGGGTCTTTTCAAATGAGTTAGTTCTTCACATAAGGTGAACAAAGTTTTGGAGTTTCAGCTTCAGCATCAGTTCTTCCAATGAATATTCAGGACTGATCTCCTTTAGGATGGATTGGTAGGATCGCCTTGCTGTTCAAGGGATTCTCAAGAGTCTTCTCCAATATCACAGTTCAAAAACATAAATTCTTTGGTGCTCAGCTTTCTTTATAATCCAACTCTCACAATCATACATGACTACTGGAAAAACCATAGCTTTGACTAGATGGACTTTATTGGCAAAGTAATGTCTTTGTTTTTTAATATGCTGTCTAGTTTGGTCATAGTTTTCTTCCAAGGCAAAAACATCTTTTAATTTCATGGCTGATATCACCAGCTGCAGTGATTTTGGAGCCCCCCCAAAATAAAGTCTGTCACTGTTTCCATTGTTTTGCCATCTATTTGCCATTAAGCAATGAGATCAGATGCCATGATCTTAGTATTCTGAATGTTGAGTTTTAAGCCAACTTTTTTACTCTCCTCTTTCACTTTCATCAAGAGGTTCTCTGGTTCTTCTTCACTTTTGGCTAAGGGTGGTGTCATCTGCATATCTGAGGTTGTTGATATTTCTCTTGACAATCTTGATTCCAGCTTGTGCTTCATCCACCCAGCATTTTGCATGATGTACTCTGCATATTGGTTAAATATGCAGGGTGACAATATTCAGCCTTGACATAGTCCTTTCACAATTTGGAACCAGTCTGTTGTTTCATGTCCAGTTCAAACTGTTAATTCTTGACCTGAATACAGGTTTCTCAGGAGGCAGTTCAGGTGGTCTGGTATTCCCATCTCTTGAAGAATTTTCCAGTTTGTTGTGATCCAAAAGTCAAAGGCTTTTGCATAGTCAATGAAACAGAAGTAGATGTTTTTCCTGGAACTCTCTTGCTTTTTTGACGAGTTAACAGATGTTGGCAATTTGACCTCTGTTTCCTCTGCCTCTTCTAAATCCAGCTTGAACATCTAGAAGTTCATGGTTCATGTACTGTTGAAGCCTGGCTTGGAGAATTTTGAGCATTAGTTTGCTAGCATATGAGATGAGTGCAATTGTGTGGTAGTCTGAACGTTCTTTGGCATTGCCTTCCTTTGGGATTGTAATAAAAACTGAACTTTTTCAGTCTTCTTGTCACTGCTGAGTTTTCCAAATTTGGTGGCATTTTGAGTGCAACACTTTCACAGCATCATCTTTAGGATTTCAAATAGCTCAATTGGAATTCCATCATCCCCACTAGCTTTGTTCATAATGATGCTTCCAAAGGTCCTCTTGACTTCACATTCCAGGATGATTGGCTCTAGGTGAGTGATCACACCATCATGGTTATCTGGGTCATGAAGATATTTTTTGTATAGTTCTGTGTATTCTTGCCACCTCTTCTTAATATCTTCTGCTTCTGTTTGGCCCATATGATTTCTGTCCTTTATTGTTCCCATCTTTGCATGAAATGTTCCCTTGATATCTCTAATTTCTTGAAGACATCTCTGCTACTGCTACTAAGTTACTTCAGTCGTGTCCAACTTCATGCAACCCCATAGATGGCAGCCCACCAGGCTCCCCCATCCCTGGGATTCTCCAGGCAAGAACACTGGAGTGGGTTGCCATTTCCTTCTCCAATGCATGAAAGTGAAAAGTGAAAGTGAAGTCACTCAGTCGTGTCCAACCCTCAGCGACCCCTTGGATTGCAGCCTTCCAGACTCCTCTGTTCATGGGATTTTCCAGGCAAGAGTACTGGAGCAGGATGCCATTGCCTTCTTCAGAAGAGATCTCCGCTCTTTCCTATTCTATTTTTTCTCTCCATTTCTTTGCACTGATCACTGAGGAAGGCTTTCTTATTTCTCCTCACTGTTCTTTGGAACTCTGCATTCAAATGAATGTCTCTTTCCTTTTCTCCTTTTCCTTTCAGGGATTTTCCAGGCAAGAGTACTGGAGCAGGATGCCATTGCCTTCTTCAGAAGAGATCTCTGCTCTTTCCTATTCTATTTTTTCTCTCCATTTCTTTGCACTGATCACTGAGGAAGGCTTTCTTATTTCTCCTCACTGTTCTTTGGAACTCTGCATTCAAATGAATGTCTCTTTCCTTTTCTCCTTTTCCTTTCACTTCTCTTCTTTTCTCAGCTATTTGTAAAGCCTCATCAGACAACCATTTTGCCTTTTGCTTTTCTTTTTCTTGGAAATGGTCTTGATCACTGTCTCCTATACAATGTCACCAACTTCCATCCATAGTTCATCAGGCAGTCTGTCTATCAAAGTGCCCTTGTGTCTATTTGTCACTTCCACTGTATAATCCTAAAGGATTTGATTTCGGTCATACCTGAATGGTCTATTGGTGTCTCCCACTTTCTTCATTTCAGTCTGAATTTGGCAATAAGGAATTCATGATGTGAGCCACATTCAGATCCAAGTCTTGTTTTTGCTGACTGTAGAGCTTCTCTGTCTTTGGCTGCAAAGAATATAGTCAATCTGATTTCAGTATTGAAGGTCAATAAGGTCAATCTAGAGTCTTCTCTTGTGTTGCCGGAGGAGAGTGTTTGCTGTGATCAGTGCGTTCACTTTGCAAAACTCAATTGGCCTTTGTCCTGTTTTATTCTATACTGCAGAGCCAAATTTGCCTGTTACTCCAGGTATCTCTTGACTTCCTACATTTGCATTTCAGTCTCCTATAATGAAAAGGACATCTTTTTTGGGTGTTAGTTCTAGAAGGTCTTGTGAGTCTTCCTCAGTTCAGTTCAGTTTAGTCGCTCAGTCGTGTCCGACTCTGCAAACCCATGAATTGCAGCACACAAGGCCTCACTGTCCATCACCAGCTTCTGGAGTTCACCTAAACCCATGTCCATCAAGTCGATGATACTATCCAGCCATCTCATCCTCTGTCAACCGCTTTTCCTCCCGCTCCCAATCCCTCCAAGCATCAGAGTCTTTTCCAATGAGTCAACTCTTCACATGAGGTGGCCAAGTACTGGAGTTTCAGCTTTAGCATCATTCCTTCCAAAGAAATCCCAGGGCTGATCTCCTTTGGAATGGACTGGTTGGATCTCCTTGCAGTCCATGGGACTCTCAAGAGTCTTCTCCAACACCACAATTCAAAAGCATCAGTTCTTCAGTGCTCAGCTTTCTTCACAGTTCAACTCTCACATCCATACATGACTACCAGAAAAACCATAGCCTTGACTAGATGGACCTTTGCTGGCAAAGTAATGTCTCTGCTTTTGCCATATAGGTTGGTCATAACTTTCCTTCCAAGGAGTAAGTGTCTTTTAATCTCCTGGCTGCAATCACCATCTGCAGTGATTTTGGAGCCCCCCAAAATAAAGTCTGACACTGTTTCCACTGTTTCCCCATCTAGTTCCCATGAAGTGATGGGGCCAGATGCCATGATCTTCATTTTCTGAATGTTGAGCTTTAAGACAACTTTTTCACTCTCCACTTTCACTTTCACCAAGAGGCTTTTAGTTCCTCTTCACTTATGCCATAAGGGTGGTGTCATCTGCATATCTGAGGTTATTGATATTTGTCCCAGCAAATCTTGATTCCAGCTTGTGTTTCTTCCAGGCCAGCATTTTTCATGATGTACTCTGCATAGAAGTTAAATAAACAAGGTGACAATATACAGCCTTGACGTACTCCTTTTCCTATTTGGAATCAGTCTGTTGTTCCATGTCCAGTTCTAACTGTTGCTTCCTGACCTGCATATAGGGTTCTCAAGAGTCAGGTGGGCACCCCATTCCGGTACTCTTGCCTGGAGAATCCCATGGAAGGAGGAGCCTAGTAGGCTGCAGTCCATGGGGTCGTGAAGAGTCGGACATGACTGAGTGACTTCACTTTCACTTTTCACTTTCATGCATTGGATAAGGAAATGGCAACCCACTCCAGTGTTCTTGCCTAGAGAATCCCAGGGATGGGGGAGCCTGGTGGGCTGCTGTCTATGGGGTCGCAGAGAGTCGGACACGACTGAAGTGACAGCAGCAGCAGCAGCAAGAGGCAGGCCAGGTGGTCTGGTATTCCCATCTCTTTCTGAATTTTCCACAGTTGATTGTGATCCACACAGTCAAAGGTTTTGGCATAGTCAATAAAGCAGAAATAGATGTTTTTTCTGGAACTCTCTTGCTTTTTTGATGATACAGCAGATGCTGGCAATTTGATCTCTGGTTTCTCTGCCTTTTAAAAAACCAATACAGTATTGTAACAAAACATAAAAATAAAAAAATAAAAATAAACATACTTTGAACATCTGGAAGTTCATAGTTCACATATTGCTGAAGCCTGGCTTGGAGAATTTTAAGCATTACTTTACTAGCGTGTGAGATGAATGCAGTTGTGCAGCAATTTGAGCATTCTTTGGCATTGCCTTTCTTTGGGATTGGAATGAAAACTGACCTTTTCCAGTCCTGTGGCCACTGGTGAGTTTTCACAGCTATTTGTAAAGCCTTCTCAGACAGCCATTTTGCTTTTTTGCATTTCTTTTCCATGGGGATGGTCTTGATCCCTGTCTCCTGTGCAATGTCATGAACTTCCATCCATAGTTCATCAAGCACTCTATCTATCAGATCTAGTCCTTTGAATCTATTTCTCACTTCCACTATATAATCATAAGGGATTTGATTTAGGTCATACCTGAATGATCTAGTGGTTTTCCCTACTTTCTTCAATTTAAGTCTGAATTTGGCAATAAGGAGTTCATGATCTGAGCCACAGTCAGCTCCTGGTCTTTTTTTGCTGACTGTTAGAGCTTCTCCATCTTTGGCTGCAAAGAATATAATCAATCTGATTTCAGTGTTGACTATCTGGTGATGTTCATATGTACAGTCTTTTCTTGTGTTGTTGGAAGAAGGTGTTTGCTGTGATCAGTGCATTCTCTTGGCAAAACTATTAAATTTTGCCCTGCTTCATTCCATACTCCAAGGGCAAATTTGCCTGTTACTCGAGGTGTTTCTTGACTTCCTACTTTTGCATTCCAGTTCCCTATAATGAAAAGGACATCTTTTGGGGGTGTTAGTTCTAAAAAGTCTTGTAGGTCTTCATAGAACCATTCAATTTCAGCTTCTTCAGCATTACTGGTTGCGGCATAGGCTTGGATCACCGTAATATTGAATGTTTTGCCTTGGAGATGAACAGAGATCATTCTGACATTTTATAACATTACAGTGTTATAATGTTATAACATTACAGTGTTATATCTGAGGTTCTTGATATTTGTCCTGGCCATCTTGATTCCAGCTTGTCCTTCATACAGCCCAGCAGTTAACATGATGCTCTCAGCATATAAGTTAAGTAAGCAGGGTGACAATATACAGACTTGACATACTCTTTTCCCAATTTTGAACCAGTTCCTTGTTCCATTTTTGGATCTGACTGTTGTTTCTTGACCTGAATATAATAGTTTTCTCAGAAGGCAGGGAATATGGGCTGGTATTCCCATACTTTAAGAATTTTCCAATTTGTTGTAATCCACACAAAGGATTTAGCATAGTCAATGGAACAGAAGTAGATGTTACTCTGGTATTCCCTCGCTTTTTCTATGATCCAGTGGATGGCAGAAATTTGATCTCTGGTTCCTCTGCCTTTTCCAGATCCAGCTTGTATATGTCAAAGTTCTTGGTTTGCATACTGTTGAAGCCTAACTAGAAGGATTTCAAGCATTACCTTGCCAGCATGTGAAACGAGAGCAATTGTGCAGTAGTTTGAAATTCTTTGGCATTGCTCTTCTTTTAGATTAGAATGAAAACTGCTCTTTTACAGTCCAGTGGCAATTGCTGAGTTTTCCAAATTTATACAAGTTTTAAAGTTTACGTTCCATTTACATTTATCACAAAATATTGACTCTATTTCCTATGTTGTAAAATACATCCTTCAGCTTATCTTATACCTAACAGTTTGTACCTCTCACTTCCCCACCCTCATATTGCCTCCCTGACTCCACTGGTAACCACTTCATTATTGTCTGTATCTATGGCTTTGCATTGTTTTTGTTGTATTCTTTTTTTTTTAGATTCCACATGTTAGTGATATCATATATCATACAGTATTTGCCTTTTTCTCTGGCTTATATTGCACTTGGTATAATGCCCTCCAGGTCTATCTACATTGCTACAAATGGTAAAATTTCATTTTTTTTTTCCTGGCTAAGTTGTATGCCATTGTAAATATACACCACATAGTCTATCCATTCATCTACTGATGAACGCTTTCATTGCTTCTATCTTTGCTGTTGCAGATAGTGTTGTTATAAACATCGGGGTACATGTATCCTTTTGATTTTAGTGTTTTCATTTTCCTCAGACATGTATACGCAAAAATGTAATTGCTGGATTATATGGTGGTTTTCATTTTTAGTTTTCTAAGGAAACTTCCTAATGTTTTGCACAGTGGTTGCAACAATTTTCATGCCTTCAACAGTGTACAAAGATTCCGTTTTCTCCACACCCTTACCAATATTTGTTATTTGTGATTTTTTGGTTTATTAAAATCAGCAAGAAAGCTTCTTTAAACATATGCAATACCAGTTAAGTCAGAACTTCTGAGATAGAATCAAATATTTACATTAAGGACAGGGAAAAACCTATACTTAAAATTTGTGAATAATTTCATGATCTATCTGTTTTTTGTTTCTAGTTTTCAAAAATTTGGAACCATATATCACTGTACAAATTGTAAGCTTGCCAAGGTTTTGGCCCTAGCTGTGGCAGCTGTGATAGCTGATGAGAATTTAGTAATTTCTAATGTTGAATCAGCCTCAACTGTTTGCTTTATTTATTTACTGGCATGCTTGTTTGAAACATTGGCAGTCTAAAACCAGTAAGTCATGGCTAAATACTATGTTTCTCTATGTCCAGACTGAACAATTACTACATTTATTAGTTGAATGTTACTATATAACTTACCATGAAATTGGTGCCTTAAAACAATACAAATTTCTTATCATACAGTTCTGTAGGTTAGAGCAAGGACAAGGGTCTGAAAGGTTGTTGTTGAATCATGACACCGGGATTCTTGGCCCCCAGAGGAGAAGAATTCAATTCGGGGCCAGAGACGAGGTTGAATCGCTCAGAGCTTTTGTGTAATAAAGTTTTATTAAAGTATAAAGGAGATAGAGAAAGCTTCTGACATAGGCATCAGAAAGGAGTAGAAAGAGTACCTGCCTGCTAGTCTTTAGCTGGATGTTATATAGTCACCAGCAGTCTGTTAATGAAAGAAAGGAATGACACCAGGCCCCTCACCCATAAGATGTATTTTGGGATAACCTTAGCTCTAAATGGTTTATCTTGGGGCATAAAATGATTAACCTGAATATTGAGGAAGGGCAGATCACCATATAAATAGTTTCATTTACATAGATTAGAGGAACATTATCGGAGTATTGACATACTGGTTTATCAAGTAGGTTCTGGGCCCAAAAAGCGGAACGACTTGAAGACAGAGTTTGGGGTAAATGCACAGTACATTAGCATAGCTTAAGATAAACATTTCCATAAGAAAAAGGCAATAGTTAACTTCAAACGAAACTAGGTGTCATTATAACAACACAGAATTTTAAGGGAAGCCTCTTTTCAAATTTGTATAGAGAAGGAGAAAATATTTCTAGTTTGTTTCCTCCTGCCGCTTAAGAGAGATAAAATGTCTGACACTTGCAGGCTGTTTCCTCCGTTTGGAGACCCCTGGCCTTCCTGCCTGTTACCCTCTCAGGTCTTTGGGGCTAAAATCAATGTCAGTAGAGCTGTTCTTTTATGAAGGCTTTAGCTAAGAATCTGCTTTCTTTCTTTTTTTAACTTCTAGAGGTCACCCACATTTCTTGGTGTGTGTGTGTGTGCATACTCACTCATATCTGACTCTTTGCAACCCCATGGGCTAGAGCTCACCAGGCTCTTCTCTCCATGGAATTTTCCAGGCAAGAATATTGGAATAGGTTGCCATTTCCTTCTCCAGGGGACCTTCCCAACCCAGGGACTGAACCCATGACTTCTGCATCTCCTGCATTGGTGGGTGGATTCTTTAGCAGCTGAGCTATCATTATTCTAAATCAACAATGTTACATCTTTCTTGCCCTTTTTCCATAGTCTTGTCTTTGATCACAGCCAAGGAATGTTCTCCACTTTTGATTTGTGATTATATTATCCCCACTAAATAATCAAGGATTATCTTCTCATTTCAAGGGACGATTAATCATATCTTCAAAGTCCTTTTTGCCATGTAACCTAATTTATCCACAGGTTCCAGACTTCAGGGTATGGATGTCTTTGTGGGCCTATTATTCTGCCTAGCACAGTAGACTTCGAGACAGGACAAGGGGTTAACTTCTCTAAGTCTTTTCTACAGCCTGCTTCTTTAGCTCATTCTCTTGCTTCAGCCCTGTCTCTCATTTTGGTAGAGCCTCCAGGGAGTTGAAAATATGTGCCTCTGGCTAACCAGAATGGTGTTTGAATGCTCAGCAACCCTTCTTTCACACTTTCTTGATCCCCATTTCTTGGTTTTCCATTGGTGGAGTTGTTCTTACACAGCCACAAAGTAGAGAACATCATAGACACCATGCTTTTACCACAGAGAACAAAGAACTAATTTCCTAGATAATTCAACTTCCTCTAAAGCCACAATTGGAGAAATGTCCTTACAAATGCTTTGTCTCTTATACCTCAATTCACTCCATGTAAATAATTTTCCATCTTTCTCCCACAAATATCCACTAGGATATCAGATACCCTCCAGGAGCCTGGCTGTCTGTGAGAGCTAGAGCCTGGTTCATTATAGTTTGTGCTTTTTCCAATAGTTTTTCATTCATCTCTATGTTAATTACTGAGTGAATGTGAGTTGATTTAAAGAAAATGTACAGATCATTTCATTCTGCAAAGTCCTACTTACAAATGCTTGTCTCTTATACCTCAATTCACTCCATGTAAATAATTTTCCATCTTTCTCCCACAAATATCCACTAGGATATCAGATACCCTCCAGGAGCCTGGCTGTCTGTGAGAGCTAGAGCCTGGTTAATTATAGTTTGTGCTTTTTCCAATAGTTTTTCATTCATCTCTATGTTAATTACTGAGTGAATGTGAGTTGATTTAAAGAAAATGTACAGATCATTTCATTCTGCAAAGTCCTAGAGAGGCATACACGGTGAGATCCTAAGCTTAACAGGTGTCAGCCACACTCAGCTCTATTCTTCTTGATTTTTTGCCTTTGTACTCAGAAGACTGTACTGTTTCAATCTTCAAGTCCCAGGTTTCAAATCCCAAATTATCTCAGGGCTTGTTTGCTGAGTAATATAAAATTATATTTGTTCTTCATGGTCCTCTTCTAAAGCTGTAGCCATTAGCAACACAGACTCTGCCAAAGACTGTCCATTTAATCAAGCTTATTTGGGCTTATTGCCCTTGTGCTTGTATATTGCGTTTTTCTGCATTCCATATTAAATTTAGATTTCCCATTTAGATGATGATTAGTTTTAATATCTGGCCATAAATGTGACTCTTAGTAAGTGTAAGAAGATCCTGAGTTTCTTTCTTGGGCAAAGTGGACTTCCCTTCAAGATTTTTTGGAGTGCCTCCTTTCATCACTTCACATTTTTAAAGTTCCCTCAGATATCAAGAATTGAAATATAAAATACAAAATGGAAACAGGAATACAAATCAGTTAGGATAGATTACACACTAACAAATGCCCCCCAAAATTCCAGTACCTTCAAAGTACAGACTTAGTTCTGTCTCATGTCCCATTCCCACTGCAGGTTTTCTCTGCCTTTTTCCCAGGCCATCTTTACTCCAAAACTAAGTCGACAGTGAAGATTTGGTCTGGAATACTGCCCATTATTACAGTTGAAGAACACAGTACGACCAATCCTATGCTGGCCCTTAAGAGTTTCTACCTGGAATTGACATCCACTATTTTTAGTAACACTTCATTGATGAAAGAAAGTTACATTATCCTGACCTGACATCAGGGAGTGGAAAAGTATCATACTTTCCCAGGAAAAGGCAGCAAATGCTTGGTGAACAACAGGTCTACCATACCCTGTCTTTCAGACTGATATTATATAGATAAATCTAATTTCTTCCTGAAAAATGCATTCATTTACTCTCCAACGAGGAAACACAAGAGACCCCACCAATGATCAGCCTGAGTTTGGATCATATAATATTCTCGAAGTGAAGCTGAACATGGCTCTTGTTCTTTCACGGTTTTGTGTGCGAGAAAGACAAGTCCCTCCATACCCACTGCATGATAGGGGAGCAATGAAAGAATTATAGTCTTAGAGATACACAGCAGTGACTGGTCCATAGAAATTTTAAAGTTCCACTGGGATGATATCCTGAGCTTCCGTTGCTGGCTTGAGAAATGTTCTCTGAATGGGCCTGGTATGCTCCCTCAGAGAAGCTCCCAGTCTCATGTTCTTCATGGACTTTGTATCCAGCCCCTGTAAGGTCCTTCCTTTCCCATAATCCTTTTGGTCTCTTCTGATGAGGCACTGGGCATAGTCTTCTTTGAGGGCCAAGTAGCTTTTTCAGTCTGCTCTTGGCCTTAACAGTTATGGCACAAGGACCATTTAGGTCTTCAGTGGTCACAATTTCTTTTAGTCTAGGCTGGTAACCTTTTTGTCTTCCTTATTAAAACTTTCCCCAAGAATGTAGCTTTTATTTTAACTAAGTTTCCATCACAACATGTGCCAATAGCTTTGCCTACAGTTCTTTTTTTAGAGAGTCCTCACCTTCTAGACTTAATTTTAGAAACCTTGAGCCTAACCAACTTCTATTGAAAAACCAGTCTTTGTCTGTTCTCTTAGCAATTGTGTTCACCTGAAAACTTTGTGGGTGCCAAATTAATTCCTTTGGAGATTTTATTATAACAGCATGAGCTCTGATGTGGTCTTTGTCATGAAGCTGAATTTCCATTTGTCCTTTGTACCATAAAGATCTTCTCAGTTTTGTCTTAAAGATTGGAAACGAAAATTGATTTAATATTCATCTCTGTACATTTAATTTTCCTACCTCCTCACTGAAATATGCAAGCTCATTTGATAAAATATCTTTCTTCCAAGTTATTGTAGACTGACAATGTTACTGAATGCTATGTCACTGTATAATAATGATTTATATCCTTTTAGATCCTAGTCATAGTTTCTTTGCCATTTGCAACCTGTTTTTATAAACCTCCTATTTTATGATTCACAGTTATTTTTGTTGCTGTTGTATCATGCTCCTAGTTTAGATATCAATTTTGGTCAGAATAGGCTAGGATATGCTGTTATAATAAATGATCCCTAACTTAATATCTTATAAGAGGAAGAATAACTATTTCATATTATTTAATAATAACTATTAAACTAAGAATTTAATAGTTAAACTGTAGCCATTTATTCATGAGGGTGAGTCTTATAATATTTAAGGCAAAATGTATGAAAGTTTCAAATATGACTTTTAGTGAAATGAATAAAAAATAAATATTCTGGAAAGTTAGCTATAGTATAATATAAGATGGCTTACATATGTCTTGATTTTTTTTTTAGATAAACTTTTTTGTAGAATTTTGGATTCATAGAAAAATTATGATGATAGTGCAGAGAGTCTATATATCCCATGATCGGTTTCCCTCATTACTAACATTGGTGTATTATATTTGCCATAATTAATGAACCAATACTGACACATTTTATTAAATAAAGTTCACATTTTATCCAAATTTTCTTAATTTTTCTCCAATGTCTTTTTTTCTTTTTTTTCTGTTCCAGGATGCCACTCAATGACTATTACATGACATTTAGCCATGTTATCGCCTTAGGCCTGTCTCTTATACACATCTTTAAACTGTAGCCATTTATTCATGAGGGTGAGTCTTATATATCTAAAATATATGGTTAAAATATTTAGAATTTTAAACTCAAAACTTTAATTGACAGAATTACTGTGTCAAAGTAAAAAAATTGAAGTACTTTGCTGAAGATAGAGAAAAATTCCCTTCCTCTTTACCAGGGACTAAATTAATTATAGGTCATTTTTATTAAGACAATGAATGAAAGATTCAGGACACCAAAACAGTGAGACATCGGTCAGAAGGGTTTGTCAGCAAATCCCTTTCTTTCTTAATTAAGGTAAGATTAAGTAATAATTACTATTCTCGTACAGAGTTTTCTTGTTTCCTCTAGAGAAGTCTTTATTTAAAGGCTCTGGAACTGGAGTTTATTCTCATCTTTTGTTGTTGTTTAGTCGCTTCAGTCATGTCTGACTCTATGAGACCCCGTTGTAGCCTGCCAGGTTTCTCTGTCCATGGGATTTACCAGGCAAGAATACTGGAGTAGGTTGCCTTTACCTTCTCCAGGGGATCTTCCATACCCAGGGATTGAACTTGCATCTCCTGCATTGGCAGACAGATTCTTTACCTCTGAGCTACCAAGGAAGCAAGAGCAATATTACCTCTTAACAACATAGATGTTTCTAGGAAAATAACAAGCATGTACAAATTCTTACAACATACTACAAAAGCCTTTGAATGTCTCAGAGCTATGCTTCCCCCTTTCCAAAACCAATTTATTTACATCAACTCCTAGGCATTAAATGGCATCAGCCTGGCTCTGTCATTCTCCCATTGTTCACTTAGTCATGTCTGACTCTATGAGACCTCATGTAGTGCATCATGCCAGGTTTCCCTGTCCGTCACTATCTCTGGGAGTTTGCTAAACTCATGTTCATTGAATTGCTGATGCCATCCAACCATCTCATCCTGTTGCCTCCTTCTCCTCCTGCCTTCATTCTTTCCCAGCATCAGGATCTTTCCCAGTGAGTTGGTTCTTCACCTCAGGTGGCCAAAGTATTGGATCTTCACTTTCAGCATTACTCCTTCAGTCTCCTCTCTTTTTTTTTTAGTATAAAATTACTTATTTTAATTGGAGGTTAATTTCTTTGCAATACTGTATTGGTTTTGGCATACATCAACATGAATCCACCACAAGTATACATGTGTTCCCCATCCTGAACCCCCCTCCCTCTTCCCTCCCCATACCATCTCTCTGGGTCGTCTCAGTGCACCAGCCCCAATGGGTAAGAAAGCCGTGGTACATATACACAATGGAGTATTACTCATTCTTTCTTAAGTAACAGTTTCCAAGTCTCTGTATTCACAGGTTAAGAAGATATTGTAATGTAGCAAAAGGCTAGGAATTCTCACCTGCAACCTTCTTCACAATGTTATCCAAAGGTCCCTGGTACACTGTGATTAGGCATTATACTTTTTCAAATTCCTAAAATAAAATGTGAAAATTAGTATCATTTTAATTTTTATCTTTCTTATTATCACTGAGGCTGAATATTTTCTCAGATTTCATAATTAACAAAAATATCTCCTGGGACTCCTTCATTGTGCCCTTTATTAGAAGGCCCTTTCTTGAAATTAAAACTGTTTGTATTTTTAAATTCTTATTATAAACTTGAACTTTTTCATTTCAAAATATTTGCACAATAAAGGAAATCTGTCATGTCATTAATGACTTATTCAA